>JAZGTK010004062.1:0-25504 GCA_036877625.1 Ambastaia sidthimunki
GCAGCTGTAATCTGTTCTAATCCATTTAATTCTATTCACCACCACCAACAGTTTTACTCATTTTCAAAATGTTTACAGCAGGGTCTCTGATCCATGTTCCTGGAGGTCCACACACCTACAGAGTTTAGCTCCAGCCTACTTCAACATACCTTTCTGGATGTTTCAAAGACCTTGATTAGCTAGTTCAGGTGTGTTTAATTAGGGTTGAAGCTAAACTGTACAGGTCAATGGACCATGTTGGAGACCTCTGGTTAACAGATTTACACTTGCAATGAATGTCTATCCGGCAAGCTGGCTAAAGGGTTTAAAAGCAGATTTTTTAAAGCAAAATCATAAGCTGTTACTCTGGAATTTACAGACCTCAGCTCCATGTTTACATTGCTTTATGGTTGTATCACATCTCTCCATATGCTCAAACAGTGTTGGTAAGTGGTCTTTTGATAACGTGTGTATGTTTAAGTGTTTGCTTATTATACTATAAAAACTGTTATAAAATGTATTCAAATGGACTATTCACAGTGCTTGTTTGCTTCCACTTAAGATTATTTACTGTGAATGTTTCCATTTACAAATGAAGAGTTACGTTTAAATATTTTTGTGTGGCAAATGATGGCCGATGCAAAGGTTCATAAACATTTAAATGAAAATCACCAGAAATATTCCTTTTTCTAAAACTCGACAGTAATAAATAATAGCAGAACAAATATTCGAGGCACCAAAGGGGAATGTATTTTTTACCATTACAATCAAGAAAACAAACATGACATTAAATAGGTGAACTGCATTTTCCATGTGAAAAAAACATGATGCAGTGTTTTTCCATAAGATATCATAGGACAACATTATTGGTAAACAGTGTTTGATCATGCTGGGTGGATTACATTTAATTCTTTTCAGTGTCTTTAGCTGTGAAACCAAAACAAAACTTCAGCACAGTTTGATCTTGATTATGAACCCTACAGTATTAGTGTGTGATAAGACCACTGGGATCAAGCTAGTACCGTCTTACCCAGAAGTACAACAACATATTAGATGACAAAGAAAAGGATGAATATGAGAGACAACATCCATATTTCTTGGTTTTCAATGAAGTTTGTGCAATCTCTGCGATGAAACATTGCGAGCTGAAACCATCGTCAGTTTTGAAGGTGAAGCTGATGGCTAATTATCTCCTTCACCTATTTGAGATGTAAAAGAAATTTTCAAAACACATTTCATGTATTTCTGAACATCTGCAGTTTAACGTGACGTATGCTATACTTGCCATAGTCATCACCAGAGTCTTGTTCTTGCTTGACCTCTATAGCTGTGCTGGACTGGCCTACACCAACAGTAACCTTCACAATGTTCTTTGTTATGGGTATATCCTTCCCTTCTGAAAACATTTTAATCACAGGCAGTTCACATTTACAGTTTAGAAACAGTATGTTCAGTGTCACACTATTATAAGGACTAGAAACAGATAGTTCACCCAAAAATTTAAATTTTGTCATTTACTCACCCTCAAGATGCTTCAAACCTATCTGACTGACTTTCTTTGGAACACAAATGGAGACAATTTAATGAATCTGTTTGGGTTCATCAATAACGTCCAACTTGGAATGATGATGCGTTGGAATAAATGTTATTTAAAAGCTATCCAAGATTTTTTGCAAATAACATCCACTTCCACTTTTAGCCTCATTTATACAGCTATCGTATAGATTTATTTAATGATACTTTTTGCCATTTTGGGGCAACCTTGGTCCCCATTTACTTTAACTGTAGCTTAGACATTTGGCAAAATATCTTTCATTTGTGTTCCATGAAAGAAAGTATGTCTGGTCATGATAGAGTACAAGACAGATGTTTTGTATGCTTCTGCGTACTTACCGGCATGCATCACTCTGAGGTGTTTTTTCATGGATGACGAGTGTGCAAAGAATTTAAGACATATTGGGCACTGGTAAGGTTTTTCTCCTGTGTGACTTCGCAGATGCACAGACAGATGTGCGAACTGTCGGTAACTCTTCTTGCACTGTGGACACTGGTAAGGTTTCTCTCCAGTGTGAACCCTCTGATGTACTGCCAAATCTTTCGCTTGGCCAAAAGTCTTTCCGCATTCGGGGCACTCGAACCTAGGCTTGTTCTCTTTGGTGTGTGTACGCAGGTGGACCTTGAGGTGTCCCACCTGACTAAAAATCTTACTACATATTGGGCACTCGTGCTTTTCTTCTGTGTGAGTCCTTCGATGGAGAACCAGACTGCCGGGTTGTTTGAAGCTTCGCTCACACTGTGAGCACTTAAAGAGTTCATTGCCCCTATCGTAATGATGGCGACGCTGATGCCGTGCGAGATCTGACAGTTTGATGAATCCTCTGTCGCACTCGGAGCATTTGTGAGGTCTGTCTCCTTCGTGAACATACCGTACGTGTTTCCTCAAGCCAGATGCTTGAGTGAATGTCTTCAGACATAGAGAACAGGTATGAGAGACTCCTGAAAAAGAGAATATGTTGAAACATGCCTTTCCATTTGCACTAGCAAATGCCTGTAAAATACCACTCTGAATTGCATGATTAGGTTTTCTGAATTGCAAAAAGACCTTAAGATCTCAACTCAAGTATGACACCTTACACTTATATTTTTAAATCACATTTAATACATCAATTTCATGGCATTTTGTACACTTTGTCATAGATTGCACATGCAGTTTCTGAGCTGAGCACTATTTTGTGTCTCCTTTATAAAAATGTGCAAGAACTTCCTTGAAACACTGAAGTTGTTTTGATCATAGCTAAGTGTATTTACACTGTTGAGGCCTTGACACTACGCTGGTCAATCATTGCATTTGCTTTTATTTAGGTAATACATTTTGTATATATTATACCATGCATTATTATAGACATCAATAGGTGGTATAAATATCATGATACAATATACATACTTTCTGTCAGTTCAAATTTTGTATCTTAAAATCCAAGTTTTTTTAATAAAACAGCACAAATTTTTAAAAACTCAAACTCAAGCAACAAATGCAAGTAAAATTAGCTTTGAGCTTGACCATCACATTTTGTGTGATGTCCAGCGTTATGACCGATGAATCAAACCTGGCCACCTCAAAACGTCTTACCTGAATGAAATGTATCTTGATGCTTCTTTAGACTTGCTTCAGAGAAGAAAGTTTCATCGCACATTGAACACTGGAGAAGGTTCTCGCCTGGGTGACCACTCTGGTGGGCTATCAGGTTTCTCCTCCAGCGAAAACTCAGACCACACTGAGAGCACTTGTAAGGTCTCTCTCCTGTGTGTATTCGCTGGTGAATTTTGAACATACAGTGCTGGCTGAATCTCTTTCCACAGTGAGAGCATTCAAATGGTTTCTCTTGAGAGCCAACTTTCTGGCTTTCTGTTGAGTCCACCAGCTTTCCACTTTGCTGGTTTGTGGAGCCTTCTGGAAAACAATCAATAAAGGAGTTCAATGTAGACATATTCTAATGTTCACAATGCAATGTTGAGTTGCCACAGCTACTACTATTTGCTGCTTGCTGTAGGTGGCAACTAGGGGGAACTTTGTAGCACAAGAGATCAAATATTATTGTTCTTTAGTTACTTCAAAACTAACAGACAAGAACTAAGGTTTAATAACTTTCATTCTAATTTCACTGGCTCTATCAGCTTTAGAGAACATCTTAATGATGAGTAAAAGAGTAAAAAGGGTAAATGAACAAAGGAAGGTAATATTTTGCTTTCACGGTGATGTGGTTGTTTAAACTTACTCTCGTGGATTCGCATGTGAGTTCGCAAAAAACTGGGTCGGCCAAAACCCTTAAAGCATATAGGACAGTTGTGTGGCCTCACTCCAGTGTGAATTTCCAGATGTTTCTTCAGGTCTCCAGGGGTATAAAAGCTTTTACTGCACACAAAGCACAGGAAAGACCTCTCTCCTGTGTGAGTTTTAATGTGCACAACCAGAGCCGATCGTTGCCGAAAGCTTTTGTTGCAGGTGGGGCAGTTGTAGGGCCTTTCACCTGTGTGAATTCGCTCGTGCTGTAACAAGCCCTGACGGCGACCAAACTTCCTTCCACAATAAGAGCAGGGGAAGCACTTGCCCTCTGTGTCAGCATGCTGATCTAGTAAAGAAACCAAATCTAGTTCATTAATGCTATTACCAACAATCTACTGACATCTTAGAAGTGCACAAATTAACATGTTTAAAAATGTGTTTCTTATCAACAATGTGTATTAACTTGTAACCTATATTATTTAATTCAAATGTATTATATTTGAGCTTGTGTTCCTGTAGCTCAACTGGTACAGCATTGCATTAGCAGCGCAAAGATTATGGGTTCGATCCCAGGAAACACAAGTACTGATAAATGTATACCTTGAATATTTGGATAAAAGCGTCTGCCAAATGAATAAATGTAAATGTAAAATGTATATACAGATATACCTAAAAAAAAACACTTGCTTACAAAACCACTACCGGCTCTGCACCACCCTACCTTCACCAACTTATTCACATATACACTCCCTCCAGATCCCTACGGTCAGCAAACGAACATCGTCTTGCTATACCATCCTCCAAACACACAACCGCCTACTTTCAGCTTTACATTCAATATCCTCCGCTGGTAGAATGATCTTCCACTCTCGGTTCGGTCTGCCTCATCCCACACCACATTCAAAAAACTACTTAAAACCCAACTCTTTAGGGAACACCTTACACAAGTCTTACCCTCATCCATTAAAAAAAAACCTTTTTTTCTCCCCTCTTAACAGGTATCCACTTGAGCACTGAAGTATGGTATGCTAGGATACTGTATCTATGTACGGCTATGCGTATTGCCATCTTGTGATTGATCACTTCTTTGTTTTCCTCATATTGTAAGTTGCTTTGGACAAAAGCGTCTGCTAAATGCCTAAATGTAAAATATTTAGTATTTTAAAATGTATTTTTCTAAACAGACCACTCTATAAACTAACCACATTATTTTCCATTTTTTACAAATATAATACTTTTTAAATAAAGCTTTCAACAATGCTCATATGGCACTGAATACAGACAGCTCTCTTACCTGGATGGAATATGAGTTGATGTCTTTTTAGGGATATTAGCAGAGAGAAGGGTTTGTTACATAAGGAACAATGGTATGGCTTTTGAGGTCCTGTTGTCTCTGAACTGGAACTCTGATCAGCATTGTGGATTTGATTATTGAGATTTAATGACTGACTGAATGTGTGTGACTGAGACTGCAGGACATGGGGTTGGTCACTGGAAGGCTCTTCTGTGCTTGTTTCTGTGGAAACATCAGAAAATGTCATGCAATGGAAGATTGTGTAAGTGTATTTACACTGTACAGGCTATATATTCAAGATTAAAGTGGCTACCTAATAAAAAAGTGCTCTGAAGTATATTAGTTAATAAAGAATCAAGTGTATGCATGTATAAATGCAAGAAGATTTTGGTAGTTAATGACCCACTAGTTAATAAATCAATCAAGTATTTTTATTGAGTTCTTCCCATGTTAAGCTGGCCAAGCTTTAAGAACATGGTAGCTGGTTTGTTGCTAGTAAAAGATGATCTACCAATCTAGTTCTAACCGGTATGACCAATATAGTCTATAAAAATCAGATCCACCACCTGGCAGTCTAGCTGATCAATCATTCTAGACCAATTAAGTCTAGAACAACAAGCTGCAATCCATCAGGTATTGTCATATAGCTGCAGCAGAATTCTCACTCCCTTTGTACAACACTATAAAATTGGCTTCCTGCATTTGCTGCTACTGAGAATAATTAACCATAAGACACCATGTCTTACTGTCTTCAGAAGCTCCAGGGTCTGGAGAAAGCATTACTGATAGGTCTGATGAAGCAGAACCACCACAGTCTCCTTCCCCATCATCCAGTTCACCCTGATCCTCCTCTTCAAGATTAAATGCATCCGCTTCAGCCCTGATGTCACCTTCCTGCAGCTTGTTCAGATGAGACTGCATATGTGCTTGCAAGCTACTTGGTCGAGGGAAGCTTTTGGAGCACAGAGGACAACTGTGTGGTCTCACACCAGTGTGAGTTCCCATATGCGTCTTTAGATCTCCAGAGCCGTAAAAGCGCCTGAAGCATATGAAACATTCAAACGGCTTTTCTCCGGTGTGAATTTTTCTATGCACAATCAAAACTGAACGTTGCCTAAAGCTTTTGTTGCACACAGCGCAGCGGAACGGTCTCTCTCCCGTGTGAATTCGTTTATGTTGCTCCATGTCTTGATGTCGTCCAAACATTTTTCCGCAGTAAGGACAGGTAAAGCGATTGCGTTCGGCAGCACTCAAACGCTCTGTTTAAATAAATTAATAAACATCAATGGTTTTAATGATCAATTATACAGAAATTATAACATCATCACATCTTGTGTTAGGATAGCACACTACTGCAAAGCGCTACAAAACATTACATTACTATTTAACCGCCACTTTTAAACAGTAGAGTAGTTACATTGATTAGACTGTCAGGTACAGCGGTTGCAAAGAAGGTGCCTGAACTTCCTTTTGGGACCTAAAATGGCAAATGGGACACCCTACAGTCCCATGTCCATTATAAGGCCACAAGCACACATTAAATGCATATGTCCTCACTTTCATCATTTCATTTCAGTAACCAAAAACGATGCTAAGATACAATCTCTTTGCCTGTTTGGCATCTCTGCCCAGATATATGCGACCTAAACTAACTGCAAGTTTTGTGAAGAAAGGTGGGAAGATGTGTGTCCCAATTTATGAATGATTGGACAAACTTGAAATTAGATTTTACATCGATTTTACCTGGATGAGCGACACGTTGATGCTTTATCAGCGAGAACGAGAGAGAAAATGTCCGGTCACAGAGCGTGCAGTGGTACGGCCTCTCCTCCGTGTGATGAGTGCGATGATGTTTTTTAAGGTTCACCGATTGACTAAAATGCTTTCCGCACTGGGAGCAATGGTAAGGCTTCTCTCCAGTGTGAACACGCAAATGGATTCTAAGCTTGGCCTGTTTGTGAAATCTTTTTCCACAGTGATTGCACTGGTGTGGCTTATCTTCGTCGTGAACCTGCTGGTGAGGGGAAAGATCTTCTTGAAGAGGGTTTGTTGTTTCAGTGTCTAGAAGATAAAATGAGTGTAACAAAGCCATAAAAGACACAAGTTCATTTTAACTTCACTGATGAATTCAAGATTAGGATTAGGCTCCTTAATACACACACAAGGTTTTTAAAAAGGATTTTGTTTGTTTCAAAATAGGAATGCACAATTTGGTACAGGGACTTCTGGGAATACTTCTGAGTGACGGCTGTAGTGAATAATTTTTTTAATGATCTATTGAAACACATTGTCCAAATGATACTTCCTGTTGTGCTCCATCCACCACCTGGCTTATTAATAAACTTGATAACTATGGCATGTTGGACACTATAATTACCTTGGCATATTTCGTGATGTACTAAACTCACCTTTTTCAACAGAGAGTGCAGAATTCTGAGACACCACAGATGAAGGAGATGCAGCTCTCTCAGTCACTTCTTCTTGACTCTGGACCTTGTGTTCTGAAGCCTGTTCATCACTGGTAACATCATCCACGAGATCTGGAGAAGGCGGTTCGCTGTCTCTAGTTGCGTCTATTTGCACACATTTGTGTAGATCTTCTGAGTTTACAGAACTGCAAGGCCTCTCAATATTAAGAGCTTCCAAATGGTTCAAGTCATCTGATTCATCCAAGATCTGATCAGGAGATATAAGTGCCGACAGATGCGCAAAGCTGTTGACACAGTCTGGGCAGCGATGTGATATCTCTCCTGTGTGAGTCAACTCATGTTCCTCCAGCTGGCACGTAAAATTTTTACCACATTCAACACAAATCAAGCACTTTCCCTCCGTATTAACATCCTGACCTGCAAATAGAAATGAGGATTTACCATCTACCCAGCATAAAATGCTGGGAAATCACTTTAGTGGCAACACAAACATTGTTGCTTTTATAAATGCTTTAACATTTTTTTATTAAAAGTTTAATGCTGTCAGGTTAATTTAATCAGAACTAAATACAGACTTAGTTTTACTTTTTTTATTTTAATGTTTTGTGGTAACATTCATGCCTGTAGCACAATAACTTTACTGAAGCGTCTTTGATCATATTGCTGTTCTATAATAGTTGTTTTATAATATTGTTGTAATTTTGAGTAGGCATGCATAACAGCGATTTTACCACAGTTAAGAGGGTTTTAGGCTCTCCACTTTGGGTGATAACCAACAAAACTATTTAACCATGGTAAAATCATTATAATGCACAGCATCTCATGGCCCACTGATTTAATCTCATTCGGTGTGGGGTAACACTCTGTACCTTGATGAAATACACGCACATGTCTTCTCAAGGAAGATAAGAGGGCAAAGTTTTTTACGCAGATTGTGCAGTGAAAGGCCTTCGCGTCCGTATGGACCATCTGATGAGTCTTGAGGTCTCTTTCCCGGGTAAAAGTCTTTCCACACACCATGCATTCGAAAGGTCTCTCGCCTGTGTGAATCCGTACGTGTTCAGACAGATGCTGTATGCGAGAGAAAGTCTTTCCACATTGAGAACACTGATAAGGCCTCGCTTTGGCTGAAGAATACTGTTTCTTTGCATGGTCATCTGTGGTGATATTTGAAAAGGACAATGTTAGCATCACATTATCTCTCTGTAATCCTTTTGAAGATTTGCCATCTATTTGAACATGAACAATCTGCTGAGCACACATTGCATCTCAGAAGGCACAGTCTAACAAGCTTTTATCTTGTTGGATGATTGTATTACAAAACATTGCATTGCAAAGAAAAAAAATATATATACTGTATTGTCTAATGTGCTGTCAGTGATTATTGTGCACTTCTGATAAAATATTTACTGGATTAAAATATTTAAATTGTGTTTTAGGCACTACTTTTGTTTTTTGTCTTTTGTTGTTTGTTTTCAGAGTACACTTTCTACATTACATTTTCTGGTGTCTTCTCTACAACAATTTACAGAGACATACTATATTCACAGACACATGTCATACTATTATTTGAAATCATTTTAAGCATATAAACAAAACAAACTGGCTGCTTTGCTGGTTGGTTTCTATATACTTCACATAAGTGGCCTTTTTCTGTGGGAGGCTTTAATGTGGACCAAACCTGTTGTTCTGTCTACACAAGACTGTGGTTAACCTAGATCAGACAAAGAAACACTTTTACAGCTAGATATAGAAAAGTTACCTAACCAAAACAATTACCAGCTGAATTCTAGGTCATGCCGCTGAAACCAAAGTTGGTTTACTGTCATTTCTCTGGCTTGTGGTTAAAGAACTTAAATACTGTATTTTGAGGACCAATGGTGGAGAACATTGTTCTTCACAGAACGTTAATGGCATCTCAAGCAGGTACAGAAAATGAAAACAAATCCTTAATATTATCCTTAACTAGACACTTTTACCCCAAATGATATGCAAAACACTCATTATGAACGAGCAACCTCCTAGTAAACAGGCCCAGTCTTTAACCTTTACCCCACACCATCCAATGCAGAACAGTGTAGAATACAGTGTAACAACAACAAAAGCAAAGCTTGCTTGGATCTTAAGAAGATCTTGCATTCTCACCCAGTTCAAATAAAGAGTCTGATGGGTGTAAATCAAAGCTTCTGTCCACCTCCACTAAATCAGACTCATGTTCTCCAGTGCTACACCCAGCCGATGGAAAAACACCCACTTCTTCTGGGACTCTGTATGCCTTCATGCTCAGATCCATGTCTTTCTGAAAAGCTACATTGGAAAAACATAGTTAGGCTTTATAGGTTAGACTGTTATATGTATTATCCCTTACATAAAATTTTGTGATATCATATTTAAAATATACGGTGGTACTGAATAATTACAATATTTGCATACAATAATTACAGTATTTGCATGGTAAACTTTAAATACTATCATAGTATTACCATAGTAATATTTGTAAACAATAGTAAACAATTTTTATTTGTGTGTAATTGTTTATCTATCACGTATTCTGAGCTATAATATAATAAATTCTTATATATAATATAATAATTTTTTGACTTATGTCTTGATGCCCCTATATGTCAATAAAACCAAATCTGGTCATTCTCCTTTAGCTGCAGTTACATTTCAAAACAAAGCCGGTGACGCATTATTTCGCTCTCAGGCAGATGAAGGGAGAAAAACAAACATTAGTCACGTCCCTATATAGAAAAACACATGCAGCGTTTATGCAGAAGCTGCCTCACCTTTCCTGTGTCTGATCAGTAAATTATCATGCACGTCTACAAGGACTAACAATCCGGAAACGCTCGGAGTTATATTTCTTTCAAAATAAAAGTCAAAAAGTATTTAAAAGTTCCCAAATTTCAAACATATATTTCTGCCTGTTTAATGTCTGACAAAAATAGTTACCGTTACTATGTCATTAATTGTATTATGAAGTGTGTTACTGACCTATAAGTTATGTGTCAATACCAATAGTATACTGATGGTGTATTATGGTACCAAAACTTCAATGAAACTAGCTAAGATTTGAACCTGTATCCTGGTTATGGATTGTGCACATAGATCAAGTTAAAGCTTTTTCATGTTTACATGATCATTGATTTTTTTTATTAGTTAAAATACTGATGCCCTATTCTGTGTGCAGCACATATTAGGCTGAGATGACAGCAAAAATAATCATAAATATTATCAAATGTCAAATGGCTTGCATATTTTTACAACACATATATGTAATGCACTGTAATAACACTAACAACCACTATGCAACGCATTTTATAGCTTATTGTTGTATTTGGATCCTCCCAAATTAAACGTTCCTAATCTTTTGAATCATTTATGCCGATTTAATTCACTTTTTAGTCAGATAATTTTAAAAAATCATCAGGTCAGCAAGATGATTGGCTACGTGCACACAGAATGAGGCTCATAATAATATGTGACTACAGTGATCATAACTGCCACCTAATTTTATTGTTAAGTAAATAAATCTATTCATTAATTTAGAAGCCTTTTCAATTATTAAGCTACATCTTAGTAACTATAAGGTTTTGAGTCAGACATCAAGTTACATAAATGCTTGTTAAGCAGTAATTTTGTATGTTTGTTTTATACACCTATCTCAGAACTTTCCTTAATCAGATATTTGTGGATTTTCAGATTCTCATGTTTTTAGATGGTGCTGTGTGTTTTATAAAGTTGTACTTTTATGCAATTGTTTGTCTTTTATGCAATTGTTATCTATTGATCTGTTATTGTTGTGTTATTTCTTGCTGTAATTAGCATAATACATTTTATATGCAAGTAGGTATATGTGGAAAATAGATAAAACAATATGCGTCAATGTTGTTTATTCTCTAGGGATATTTTCTAAACTAAACTTGCCTTCAATTTGGTAAATGGTCTAAATGGTCGACGTTTCATGCATCTACAGCAAACTTAATATAGTTTCTTTTCTAAGACACAATTTGACAGAACTTACAGCCATTTATGAAAAGTACAACTTTAGTACGTGTGAGTTTACTTTGATTCATTTCCCACGACTTTAAGCCCATAATGCCATCTCATGTCACATATCTTCTGTCACGACTTGTGTCCGCTGACAGCTGCCGTACTTTAGGGTCAGACCACTAACAAAAAGGGGAGTCCTCGATCAACTGCAGCATATTATGTTTATCAGTCTGTTTTACAACATATTCAACTAATTCAGAGGCTTTATATTGATTTAATAAATGTTTATTATACGTTAGTTTTGTTTTTAAAAGTTTTAATATGGATAAACATATTTAAAATGTGCTCCTCCACCACTCCAGCTGATACAGTGGTGCAGTCCGTCAGAGGCAATGGCAGAGGTGTAGAAGGAGAGAGAGGAATCAAGCGTTCCTGACAGCTTCATTTTAATCCCAGACTCGTGACACAGTGACCCGAAGACACCCCATCTACACCCGACGCACCCTACCCTGCTGTCCGCCCGGTACCCGCATCCGAGCAGGGCTTTCTCAATCTCAGGTGTGTGTGGTTGATCCGCGCTGCTGTTAGCACAGACGTTAGCTCATCTTCTTTCTATGTAACACTTCATATGTGTCATAAAGAATCGCCGATCTCTTATACACACCTGTTTAGTCTCTTGTTTACATGAATACACATCTGTTATTCAGTCACATGTGCCGAAAGTACCTCGTCAGCCTCTGTTTGCAGGAAAATAAGTCAGATTTTTGTAACTAGGCCTCTGCAATTTGAGATTTACTTTAATCCAGAATAAACATTTGTATTGTGGGTTTATTAGTGGTATAAAATTATCTGGTTATGTTAATGTCATTTATTTTGAAAGTGATCATGGCTGTATTGATGCAGATCAAGTTTTATTCATTCTGTACTGTGCCATGACAGATGGTTGACACTAAGATTATGCACAATTATAATAGATTTAATTATCGATCTTCACTTTGTTATGATAACCTCTTTCTTTTGGTTGGTTGGTTGGCTGGTCTGTTGGTTGGTTGATCTTAATACTTTAGACAATGTAGAAGGTCAGATATGATGTACACATGTTGTATGATTTTATTTTCTTGTAGACCTTGTACAAGAAGGTAGACCCCACGTACAAACTGCCCCTTGTATGTGGGGCAGTTGTGGTCTACTGGTTAAGGAGTCGGGCTTGTAATCAGTAGGTTGCTGGTTTGATTCCAGCACAGGCATGCAGCAACTGAAGTGCCCTTGAGCAAGGCACCTAACCCTGGATTGCTCCCGGGTGCTGCAGGGATAGCTGCCCACTGCTCCGGGTGTGTGTGTGTTCACGACTTGCAGTGTGTGTTCACTCCTCAGGAAGGATGGGTTAAATGCAGAGGTCACATTTTGGTTATGGGTAACCATAACAGAAAAACACGTCACTCACTCACCTGTCAAACGAATTTGCTTAATTGTCACTTCATATGAACAAATATAGTTGCTGACCATTATGTTTCTCAGTGACTTATACATGGAGAGCAGGGTCAGTGATATAATGCAGATATAGCCAGTATAACAATTCAGTGACAACAAATGTTTTGCATCAGATGAAAATCAGATGAAATCAAACATTTTTATACTTCAGATTCACTCAATATACTAGGAATTAAAAAAATTCATTTTATGGCAATAAGGTTGTTGGAATTGTTTTGGATCTAGCATGTAATTAGTTAATTAGTCCATTGAGTACACTTATTAAACATTTCCAATAATCTCAAAATGACTACATTTTAACCAGCGACTATACAAATGTCATGATCGTAGAAATCATCAGCAGGACAGTAAATTATATAGAAATATAGAAAATATTTTGTTATATTAACTAATAGTTTGAAATGTATTATGATGAGAAAATTGTGTTTTGTAAGTGCATTTTCTGTCATAGACACCTGGAAATGAAATGCCAGTTAATGGGTCTGTAAAATTGTGTGGGACTGTACTGAATTCATTGTCACCTGCTTTTTAATGTCTTTCTTCCCCAGTTGCAGCCGAAATCACACCATGTCCTTAAAACCGCGGGTGGTGGATTTCGATGAGACATGGAACAAGCTCCTCACGACAATCAGGGCTGTTGTAATGCTTGATTATGTGGAGAGGGCAACATGGAACGACCGCTTCTCGTATCCTTTACTGATGGAATCCAGTACTAATCAAAACACATCTGTCCTGCTTTAGATGTTATTCAAAGAAATAGTTAATTCCTCTTTCTTTGTTCCTTTTTAAAGTTACTTGCAATCAGAGATTATTTTTCTATTTTAAGAGAGCGCATAGTCTTAATGGATTTGCCCAGTTTTTTCCCTGTTTTGTATATGTTACCTAGTTTTTTTAAGTGATCATTTTTTAAAGAAGGAAGTTTATTCCTTGTATGATGCATTGGCTTATTCATGATTAACTATTCATGATAGTTGCTAAGCATCACTATTAGTATAACTCATACACAGGGTTAGAGATGTAAACAATAAATTAAAGTGTGTCACTCATTCTGCACTGTGTGTATGGACAGATATGAATGATGCTTAAAATCATATGGCTTATTTTGGTAATAAGTGATATATTAAAACTTGGTAAATGGATTCCAGCAACACCTGGGGACCAGAAAGTCATAAAGAGAGAGGATGATCTCCTTTAACTCGGGCCAGTACGAAACCATCTTAAAACATCATGGCAACTCTCTTAAAACAAACCAAAGCATCTTAGCAATCTCATAGCAATGCCCTGGTAACCCCCCACAACACAATGGCAATGACTTTTGCACAGGCAAACACCACTAAGGTTTTCTTAGAAAATGTAAACATGTGGTTTTCAGTTTTTTATTGGTAGTTCTCGTAAAATCTCCTTAACACAGTCTTCAGTGACATATATGCACTTTGTGTGGCGTACCCTGAACCTTTAGGGGAAAGATTGTACACAGAGACAAAAGTGTTTCTGGAAAATCATGTCCGACAGTTGTTCAAGGTAAGTGTAGGTGATGCTTGTGACTCAGACCAGTGTTTGTTATTGTAATTGACTTACATGTAAGTGCTGTGTTGTGATTCTTTCAGAGAGTGCTGGAGTCAGAGGAAAAGGTTTTGGTGATGTATCACAGATACTGGGAAGAATACAGCAAAGGTGCTGAATACATGGATTGCTTATACAGGTACATCTGGCTGCACTTTGGATCTTTGGTGCTTTCAAAACATTGCTGTTGTGAAGGATTGGGGCTTATTGTTTGACTTGTTTAATGGCAGACAAGGGGAGTGTTTGATAAACAATTTTTTGTTTGGAAGCCATTTTTATTTTGTTTGCAATTCTGTTTTGCAATTCTAGTAACACAAGAATTACAGACTTTACCTTGGTTTATGAAAGTCTTTTGGTTGACAATTATGTGTTAAGTATGATTGGGTCTGTCTTGAGTCTGTTTAAAATTTGGTGTGAAGCTGTTTGCCAATGGCAAAGTGTTCGAATCATGACTGGATGGTTGACATGAAATTTGCTGTTTTATTCTTGGTCTTTTAACTTACATTTCTTAAAATATTTTCTTGATCTTTACACTGCAAAATTAGTCACCTTCAGTGATTAGCAGTTTATTAAACAAGTAGTTTTATAATTTAGTTTAGTTAGTTATAGTTTTACTTAGTTTAACCTCACACTAGGATTATGTTCAGAATGCAGCTTACAATTTAAAACAATGTAAACAACAGTAAAAGTTTTAGTAAAAGTAAAAAGTGATTTTGCAGTTTGGAGTTTTCTGTAACAATATCCTAACTTTAATGATCCGTTTAATTGCATGTTATAAGGAAGTTAATAAATCCATGTATTCTGGGCCTTGTGCATTAGATGTATACTGCACATTCTGGGAAATGTATTAGGACATCAAGGCCCTACAGAAAATGTACACAGTGAGCACAGTCTGCATTTCTAGTAAGATTTTTATAGTAAAATGTCATACCAAACACATCTCACATTTGTTTTACGTAATACATGCTCATTCGATATTGAGACAAACAGTTTTGTAACAGCAAATTATGTAAAAGGGGAGACATGGGACCTTTTAGAAGGAATTTGTTTTTCATTTGAAGTCATTTGAATACTTTTCATTGATATTAGTTGCATGTATTAGTGATTCTAAAGGTCGAGCTTCACATGCTCCATTGAGAGCACAAGCTATTGTTTTTCTGGCATGCAAAACTCGGCTTTGCCAGAGCCCGTTTCTGCTTGATTTCATCACGCTGGGCTGAAGCCTCCACTGTCCTGCTGATCTTGATCAGCTGCGAAAACAAGCAGCTATTGCACCCACATATGCACATTCATCTAAAATAAAAGCAACTTGATTTGCACTTAATTGTTGTTTTTGCGATGTGTACTGCAGGTACCTTAACACACAGTTCATAAAGAAGAACAAGTTGACCGAGGCAGATTTGCAGTATGGTTATGGAGGGGTGGATATGAATGAACCTTTAATGGAGATTGGAGAGGTACGCAGACTTACCTAACCAAATGCAAAACACATTTTTATATTATGGATTTCTGTGTAATGTTGTCAAATACATTTTTCTCGTGTGGGTGGTTTGGATGTTGGCACATATTTAAATGCTTTTCTGTTGTGTTCTCATCTTCCTGGTTAATATAAAATGATATATGTGTTGTGTTTTTGCAATGTACTCTCAGCTTGCACTTGACATGTGGCGGAAGTTAATGATCGAGCCGCTTCAGCCGATGTTAATTGGAATGCTTTTGAAAGAGATCAAAAAGTAGGTGGCACTTTAATCTTGAAAGAATTTTCCAGGTTTAGAACAATATTGAGCTCAATACAACTACAAGCTCTGTATTTTTGCTTTTAAATATTAAATATTTACACACTAAAGTTGATGTTTGTGCACATGCACAGTTTTTGTTTATAGACATTGTGACCTGCCCTGGCTGAGGTCCTGGATTTAAAAATGCATAATTTTACTGATTATATCTGATTGAATACACCTTGTTAATTATAGCCAAATAATAATTTGCATAATTACAGTTGCATCATTGCTTGCATCATTACAGCAGACTGTTTACAGGTTTGTGCATACACTTGCAGCCTTGTTCAGTTGTGATGTTGTTTCCATAGCGACCGATGTGGAGAGGACCCAAATCAGAAAGTAATCCATGGGGTTATTAACTCCTTTGTTCATGTTGAACAGTACAAGAAAAAGTTTCCTCTCAAGGTGAGTGTTGGGATCAAGAGGATTATTGTATTTTGTAGTAATTCAGACAAGCCTCAATAGTTAATTTAATAGATAACTTAATAAATAATTTAATAAATAGTTCTTTGTACACATTTATAATTTGCCAATCATTTAGTAAAGATTCAGTATGATTTAAGTTTGTATATCATACATCTCATTTGGAGACCACACCCTCTTTCTCTTTATTTCAGTTTTATCAGGAAATTTTTGAGGGGCCATTTTTGACAAAAACTGGCGAGTATTACAAACAGGAAGCCTCCAATCTACTGCAGGAGTCCAACTGCTCTCAATATATGGAGAAGGTAAGATGATATACACAGTTTAACCTGTCGACTGGGTTGTTTTGCTTTTAAAACATCTGACTGAAGATGGTATAGATTATTGACATTCAGCTTTGTTATGCTAAATTTACTCAACTGCCCGACGGCCGACGCACTTTTTCTGCACCTGTAGGTTTTAGGTCGGTTAAAGGACGAGGAGATGAGATGTCGGAAATATCTTCACCCCAGCTCTTACGGCAAAGTCACCCACGAATGTCAGCAGAGGATGGTGGCCGATCACCTGCAGTTCCTGCATGGAGAGTGTCAAAATATCATCAGACAGGAGAAGAGAGACGGTCAGCAATTTATGTGTGAACTTTTTGTTTGGTTTTCACACTTTAGATTTGTGCATGTGTTTGCAGGCTTTGTGATTATGGTTCATTTCAAGTGCCTGAAAAGTTCCCGTAGCTCTGCTGACACGGCATTGTGCTTGAAATTCCAGTGTCGTGGCTTTAATTCCCAGGAAACACACATATTGATAAAATATATTCTGTATGTGCACTGTAAGTTACTTTGGATAAAAGCATATGCCAAATGTGTAAATGTAAACACTCGCAACTGTGACAAATGCCAGTAGAGTAAACATGCATTTGTTTGAAGTGTGCTTGTGTTTGGTTGCAGACATGGCGAATATGTACACGCTACTGCGGTCCGTGTCCAGCGGCTTACCTCACATGATTCAAGAACTCCAGGTTCACATCCACGATGAAGGACTCAGAGCCACCAGTAACCTCTCTCAGGAAAATGTAAGAGACCTGGGAATACTGTTGAGTCGAAACAGTGTATATAAACATGTTATGTGTTGCAATTAAGCGTTAAGGTGGTGTAATGTGAATGTAGTCACAGCTAAAGAATGTTGCCTTATGCACTATTTTTGTAAAACAGTAACAACATGATAGAAATGTATAATAAAATACACAAATAATAAAAGACACAAATGTTTATTGAAATGTTATAGTTCAAAAGTTTTCTCTTTGTCCTGCAGATGCCAACCCAGTTTGTGGAGTCAGTGTTAGAGGTTCACAGTAAATTTGTCCAGTTGATTAACACGGTGTTGAATGGGGACCAACACTTTATGAGTGCTCTGGATAAGGTACACTTACATTTCATATAAATGAGTTTACAAAGCATTGAAGTTTATATAACACCAGTCAAAAGTTTGGACAGACATTAAAATAATAGCAAATTTACAATTTAATTAAGTAAACAATTTAATTAACAATTTAATTAAGTAATATCACACGACCAAGAGTTGTGTACTGTTGTACGCTGGATACATTTACAGTAGTGCCTGTATTTCTTCTCAAAAATAATATACTGTTTGCCAACTTCAATAGTTCCAAAAGAAGTTCACCAACATTTGTCAATGCAATTTATTTTAAAAAGATCTTCAGATCAAAGGGTTTTTAGATCACAAGAAACACAATTACCCATACAAAAGGGGTTCTGTGCAAGTACCATGGTATGAAAGATAATAGCGTGGTATTGAATGATTACCATATTCAGATACATTGGTATTTCTATAGAACTTCAAAGTATTCTGTGAAATTGCCCCAGTACTCCATGTCTAAAATAATTTAGAAGCTTCTAAATCATATATTTTCATCAAGCTTTGATGTTCTTTAATGCAGTGTCTGACAGCATAATGTTTGACATTTATTGCTTGTGAAAGCTAGTAAGAAGCTACAGCGCAGCGCTTGTAATATCTGAAGGTGTGTCTGCACTTAATGTGTTTAGACTTGTCTTCTCATACTCTTACCTAAGTTAAGAAAACAACCAAAGGAAAACATAATACTGCGTCTGAATTTATGTACGGTTTAGTATGAACTGAACTGTGTAAGATCTAGTAAATCCTTTTTGACTTTACTTTGCTCTAAAGTATGCAGATCAATAGTATGAAAACATTTCAGACATGCATTACTGCATCAGCTGTTTAAATCTGACTGCACCTTTGTGCTTGTTCCATGGCCTCGTGGGATAGCAGAGTGTCCATTGGCTGCACACAGATTTTTGGCAGGGACAGTAGGTCATCCAGGCTTTTTTTGTCTGCTGTTTGTTCAGACATATAATCAGTTGTCATACTGTTTTTTGAGTACTATATAGTAAGAAAAAAAGACATTTAGGACACAGGCATACTGTACAGATACATGAGTGACATCTTGATATGCTTTTTAGATTTTTAAATCAAGGCAGTTTGTTAGTAGTGTTTGACACTAAGACACTATTATAATAACCAAAGACTCTTGCTTGTGTGTTTTTGCTTAATTAGGTGAATTTATGATTTTTCATGTTGGATGATAAAAAGGATAAAAAATCTCACAAATAGCTATGAATCAGTAACGTACAATTTTAACAGTCTCTTAAAATACCCCAATAACCCCATAGCAGTATCACTCAGAATACTTAAGGAATGTTTTAGCAACAGCATTGCAACAACTTCTTGGCAAAGTGTTTCGGAAGGGCAAGCACCATTTACAATTTTTCAGAAAATGAAAAAAACTAGTTTTGAATTTAAACTCAAAACTAGAAACATTTCACTTTTGTCCAGTAGGGGGCATCTGAAAGTCAGGATGCATTGCCTTTGAGTTTATATGGGTGTTTTAAAAGTTTGTGGTTTGTGATTTTATTGCCCATTTCCCTTTCAGGCTTTGACTTCAGTAGTGAACTACAGAGAGCCTAAATCCATCTGCAAAGCACCTGAACTGGTGTGTAATTACTATTTATCTACTGCTATTAACAACCTTAGCTGAAGATGAAGGCATGCACACGCATGTTATTTCAGGAGTCATGTTAACACTTCATTGTTTTTTTATGATGTGGCACAGCTGGCCAAGTACTGTGACAATCTGCTGAAGAAATCTGCAAAGGGAATGACTGAGAATGAAGTGGAGGACAAACTGACCAGCTTCATCACAGTCTTCAAATACATTGACGACAAAGACGTGTTTCAAAAGGTGATACTTTGGATTTACAGTTTTTTAGTCTCTTGTTGCTCTTATTCACTCTCACAGTAGAAAGGGCATATACATTTGCCCTTTCTAGAGAGAAAAAGAGGAGACAGCATGAAATGTTGCAAGCTGGACTCAAACTTGCATACTCCATATAAGCACCAAGGTTCAGTTGCGGTGGTTCTTGTGCATCCAGCCAAATGCTGGATGCTGGATTTTTTTTTTAAAATAATATAATAGTGTTGAATTATAAGAGAACTGGGGATTACATGTTTGTTTTGTAAGAAACTCTGACCTATTTCTGTTTTTCTTTTGTTTTCATCTTATTTTCCCAGTTTTACGCCAGAATGCTTGCAAAGCGGTTAATACATGGACTTTCATTATCCATGGACTCGGAGGAAGCCATGATCAACAAACTGAAGGTAAAACATTACATGCACACCGCAGTTTTTTTTTTAAAATTGCATAAAAGTTCACAGAAGTGAGTCATCGTACATAATCAAGTGTTCTCTAGCTGTGGGCGCCACAGCTTTGTCATTATGCGTAACCACACACAACACTGATGAAGGGTTTGGGGTAATGAAAGCAAGCAACTGTTCATTCTTTTTTCTCTCTTTCTTTTCTCTTACGCCCTTTAACTTGCAGCAAGCATGTGGCTATGAATTCACAAGCAAACTGCACAGAATGTACACTGACATGAGCGTCAGCACAGACCTCAACAACAAATTCAACAACTTTATCAAAACCCAGGAGACCGTAGTGGACCTGGGCATCAGCTTTCAGATTTATGTATTACAGGTGAGAGAAAATGTGCCTATGTGACAAGGAGTGTGAAGAGTTATGCTGTTCATTTTCAAAATAACGTAATATCTTTGCCAGGTGATAAAATGGGCAAAAGCAACCTACTTTGAAAAGGGACCCCCATATTTAGGGGGACCACATAGAAGGCCCCAATAATGACCTAACAACATGCTAGTAACCACCAAGAACACCCTAGAAACCACATAACAATGCACTAAAATCATTCAGAACACCTCAGCAAACCACATAACAACACCTTAGCAACAGCCCATCATGATGGCAGCCCATAATGGAAAGTTCCCCCAGCACTCCATCTAAAACAGATCATTTAGAAATCACTACAGTATTAATGTTACAGATTAACATATGAAAATAAATAAACACGGCCCCTTTAAGATGGTCTAGTTTTTTTTTATTATAATATGTTAGTTTGTATGCATTTGTGCTTGTTTATGTTTCAGGCAGGTGCATGGCCCCTCACACATGTTCCCTCATCCACATTCGCCATCCCACAGGAGCTAGAGAAGAGTGTACAAATGGTGAGCTGCCATGGCAACATGCCCCATAATCTTGTATGTCATGATTAAGAGCAAGAACTTAAGTGTTCTTCATGTACTAGAACCCAAACAAGTAAAATCCTCTTTCATTGCATTATAAAAGTAGGTGATTTAACTGACTGATGCTTTTCTGCTGCAGTTTGAGTTGTTTTATAATCAGCACTTCAGTGGACGGAAGTTAACGTGGCTACATTATCTCTGCACAGGTAACGTCATGAAACATGCTTTCATTACCGGCATATTCTTAAAACTACAATTGATACGAACAGAATTATCCATGTGTCATTTCCCACAGTGCCGGCATGCTTTTAATTGTAATTACAATTATTTAATTTCCGTGTACTGTATCTAAAACTGTACTGTATCCGTGTACTGTATCTAAAACTGCATTTTTTATTTTGGACCAGCCGGTGTAGGATCATGTGGGTGTGAGATAATGTCTGTTGGCTGGTGTGATGAAAGTCAGATTAGCTGTACTTGGCATTTCTACAAAACTGCGGTAAATCCTTAACACGGTTCAGCAGTAAGAGTCAGATTATCACACTGCTTATCACTGAACTGTGACAAAATACCCAGAGCAGAACAAGCAAATAGTCACGTGTACGTCATCTTTTTAAGCCAGTTCTGCAGTGTTTCTTAACCAGAGAAGCCACTTTAGTGGACCTGCAAAGTTCGACCTGCAAACCCGTCTTTATTGTGCCTTCCTTTCTGTCTCAGGTGAGGTGAAGATGAACTATTTTTCCAAGCCCTATGTGGCTGTGGTGACCACCTATCAGATGGCCGTGTTACTCGCATTTAACAACAGCGAAACTGTGAGCTACAAAGACCTGCAGGACAGCACGCAGATGAATGAGAAAGAACTGCAAAAGACCATAAAGTCTCTGCTGGACGTCAAGATGATCAGTCACGACTCGCAGAAAGTGAGACCGGAGGATACCAGACATTTCTGAAAGATCTACATGTTTAGGATAATACTAACTTTTCAGTGGCTTTATGAAAAAGCCGTAACACTCAGCAAAATAATAAAAGTCATAAAAGTTCAGAAAATTATTTCATGATTTATAATTTTACCTTCAAGTAAGTAGTAAAGTTACCTTATTAAAGTTAAGTTATATTAAAATTATTTATTTGGCAGACGCTTTTATCCAAAGTGACTTACAGTGAATTCAAGGTATACATTTTTATCAGTACATGTGTTCCCTGGGATCAAACCCACAACCTTTGCACTGCTAACGCAATGCCAACTCTACCAGTTGAGCTACAGGAATACAGAGTAAATAGTTTCATAGCAACAGCTCCACTGAATATCTGATCTTTAGGGGTTGTTTTTTGGTTTCCAAGGGAATTAA
Organism: Ambastaia sidthimunki; assembly: GCA_036877625.1. NCBI lineage: Eukaryota > Metazoa > Chordata > Actinopteri > Cypriniformes > Botiidae > Ambastaia > Ambastaia sidthimunki. The sequence continues at coordinate 22,719 of JAZGTK010004062.1, forward strand.
CAAGCACAATTGTGGTTACAATTGCTCAGTAATATAGAAGTCAGTTGATATTTAGTCAGGTGTGAGTATTCGCTACATAATTTACAATGGAATTCTCAGTTTAAGAAAGATACAAAATCTGTAAATTTAGTAAATGATTCATGTTTTGTCACCTTCAGGAGGAAATTGAGGCTGAATCCACATTTTCCCTAATTATGAGTTTCACCAGTAAAAGAACAAAGTTCAAGATCACAACATCAATGCAAAAGGACACACCACAGGTACTGAGCAGATGTCATGGAATTATGTCATCTCCGATGTTCTGATTGCATCTCAAACTCTGATTGGGTGCTGATAACAGCGGAATGCGTAAATCCTGTGATGTCATTTGTGTTCTGCAGGAACTGGAACAGACAAGAAGTGCTGTGGATGAAGACAGAAAAATGTATTTACAGGCTGCTATAGTGAGGATTATGAAAGCCAGGAAAGTCTTGAGACACAATGCTCTTATACAGGAGGTGAGATGACATAACTCCGCCTGCTTCTATTTCTACATGATTTCTGTTTCTAAACAGAGTGTTTGCAAGACTTCAGACACAGATACGAGTTGAAAGCGGATTTGAGGTGTACTGTAAACAGTGGTGTGGTATCTGATGCACAGGTCAGTGTGAGTGCACAAAACATCAGGTGTGGAGAAAGCAAGGAACACAAATACTTACCCAGGCAGATAAGAGCAGTCTGAAATGTGAGGAATGGGAGACATTGTCATAAACTGTTGTCAAAACACACCCCGGCTAATAGAGCACTAGTCTTATATAGCCAGACCTTCAGACAGAAAGCAAAAGGTCTGAACTCAGTTGCAGCTTTCATTGGCTAAGGACCACTGACTGGGCCGGCTTACTGACAAGTAAAGAAATTAATCATAGTTTCATTTGTTCAGTTTTTTTAGGGCCGTAAAATGTAAAGTCAATGTCCCTACAATAACTGACTGGTGCGCAGCCATAGTTTATTAATTTAATAACTTGTACAAATTTACTGCAACAATAGTGTGTCAGTTCTAAAAAGTCCTGTTTGCAAAAGACCTAAAAAGTCAGATGAAAATGTATTTTTTTCAGAATTTATTTGGCTAAAATATAGCTCATAACAATTGCAGCACTGAAACTTTTAATATGTTGGATTATTTAATAACAATTTTTCCATCATCTAACGCCCAGCAATGTCTAAATTCAGTTTGTATACTTTGAAATGTTGACGATTTCCAGCTGGCATGTTCTGCCAGCTGTTGTCCATATACTAAAGATATACAGCAACCATTTCCCACCAAGCTGGTCAAAAATAACCAGATATCTTTGTGCGATGTACAGACTTGAAGTTGTTGTGATCTTACCCTCTGCCAGAGCCCTCAATTTTTATGGTGCTTTTTGTGCTTGACAGCCATTGGTCACCGCCCACTTCCACTGTTAGCAAAAGCATATTTTGTATTTAACTCCTTTTGTGTTTAAATAAAGAAAAAAGATTTTACAACTGCATGGCTAAGCTGGACATGCATGAAGATAGTCAAGGCAGTTTTGCACCATGCTTTTTTGTCATTATGTAATAAGCTAAAGCTAAACACAGATTTACCGTTTCAATTTAGTGTCTTGAGATTGTCAGTTATAAATGCACATCCACAACTTTAATCTTTTCTCAAGATGAAAATAAGATAGAAGTCTGTAATTTCTGGGTCAGTCGTGAGAAGACGGTTCAGGAAAATTCTTCTAATCAGATTTCTGAACAGAACAACATTACACAATCTGCATCTGAATGTAAGGCTGTGTTCAGAATGGAAAACTAATTTACTGCTTACTGCATACTTATTTCTTACAATGTGTACTGCATGTTTAGCTTTTTTTAATCCAAGTTAGTGTTACAGTTTAACAGTGACATCCAATAATAAGTCAAGAAAAAGATTCCTCACACATCAGAAAATAGATGTTAAGCTTGACTGCATTGCATTGTGGGATATCATGTTCTGTACAGTGCGCTTTGTACTCCATGCACAATTAAACAATGCAAGGAACATACGGCAAAAATAGTCATTGCAGTATGCTAATATGCTATTCCAAAAGTAGCCTAATTGTTTGTGTATGTTTGTTCTTCCAGGTAATCAACCAATCCAAAGCCAGATTCAACCCAAGTATCAGCATGATCAAGAAGTGCATTGAGGTTCTTATTGACAAGCAGTACATAGAGCGAAGCCAGAGCTCTGCGGATGAATACAGCTATGTTGCATAGGAACATATTAATTTAATTAAAAGAAAATAAAAAAACGCTGCAAAGCGGTAAACATGTTTTTATTTTTGGCTTTGGCTCCGGCACTCAACCGTTGCATCGAATCAGGACTCGGTGCCTCCATCTTCATTTTAAAAAGGGCCTGGAGTAGCTGGACGATCAATAAAATGACACTGTCTCTCTTTTGCCCCATCCCTCCCCCTTCTGATTTTAAGCCGTTTACATCACCAGTGCCACGCCCAGTGCGTCAACAGAAAAGAAAAAATGCCTATAGCTACTCAAGTGTAAATGGATAATACATTTTTAGACGTAATCAAATGAGAAAGCAAAGCGGAGTGAATAAAATGCATCGCATAGAGCAAAACAAAAAGAGGTGTTTGAGAAACAACTTAAAAACAGACACGCTATCTTTTCTCACGTTGCAGTTGTTGTGCGTATTCTTTTATATTGTATCAAAGTAAAAAAATATTGAAATGCATTTACTTTAAAAGTATAAAAACAAATATGAGGTGACAAACATGATTCTGCTGCTTGTC
>JAZGTK010004063.1:0-11542 GCA_036877625.1 Ambastaia sidthimunki
CTAAAAAAACAACTGCTTTCATTAAGAAAAACATTAAGAGGTTTCTTTGACTCTTACCGCCTATATAAAGTTGTGTGCTGTGGTCCACAGAAGGAGGACGGGGAAGTTTGCCAAGGCTTTTTGGTGCTCCCTTGTCCACCACCAAGCTCAGGGTCTGATTTTGGATCAGCACCTCCACCGTGTGGAAAAGTCCGTCATTTACCGACTCCACACTGAGTCAAAGCAAAAGAGAGCATGCAGGGTTACCACTCAAAACTCAATGTCACAGTGATGGTCCACAAGAGCTTTCTTAAAACATTAGTAACTCTTAGCTGGAACCTACAACCTTTGAGGAAGAACATTTAATCCCTTAACCATTAGGCTTCTAAAGTGCAATCAACCAGGCGACTGTGGCAAGAAAATGGGCCTAATATGGGGTCCAAACTGACATTTGGAAAGGTTTTCTCCTTTGAGATGGTAGCATGACCTTGAGACTGGTGCCTCAGAGCTCTTATTCTGGCTAAATTTAGGGCAGTATGGTCGGTTAATCGCTGTTTTAACTGATTGTAACATGTGACCACTGGGATAAATTAAACTTTTTAAGGAAACTTTCTAAGCCCAAACAAAAAGGCCCAATTATGCATTACAAAATATCTCCCCACTGTTTAAAAATGACATGGTTTCCGCATTGGGCTCTGTCAGGTGTATTTTCAGTGAGTTTGGCACTGATGTAGAGGAAGCATGCGTTGTGGGAACAGGAGAGCTTGTGTTGGCCATGAGTTCTTTCTGTCTTTGAGTTAACACACTCAAATCACATCCTGCTGAGTTTGGCACGCTGACTGCGTGAACTCCTGAGAGCGATTCTGTTTCACACGCTCATTTTTAAACCATTGAAGAGTGCCGTTTGTTTCCTATTCCACAAAACTTCCACCAAACATCTCATGGACTATGACAGCATTTGTTTTTTTGAGGGCCTGCTTTCGCCCATTTCCTCTTTAGTTTCTTGCATTGCACTGCACGGATCACGCAGCTTGGCCTCAGTTTTGCTTTCTTTTGGGATTGTGTTTTGTTTAAAGGTGAGATTGCAGCTTTCTGGGTTATGAACTTATCAGCATCCTCTGAACTACCTCCAGATCATGAGAATGAAGTCGGGTCAAGCTGGAGAAACTCCCGTACTGTATTGTTGTAGTTATTGCTGGATGAAACACAAGTTGTTACAGACAGCTAGAGACAGTGGTTTGGCAAAGGATGGCTGAAACCAATAGAAACAGAGAGGGGGTGAGAGAAATGATATTGTGGTAAGTGGAGTATATCTTAATCTCCACCTCAGCCTAAAACAAGGTTTTCCTCTTTTTTTTGGTGAAGTACAAAAAAAACTTGAGAAAAACAGATCATGTAATTTCTTCTTTTTTATATGGGAGATGATCAGATGATGTGCAAACTGACTTTTTAAAAATGTTTAAAACAGATTTTTTAAAAAGTTTGAATAAAGTCTGAATATCCCAAACAGTTAATACAGAGTGTTAGTAGAACAAGCATTAAAAAAACTGGATGGTTCCTGGAACTGAAAAAATGTTTTTAATGTTTGTATTACTTAATGGAAATGTTAGCGAAACGTTCTTAAAACCTAAACTTGTTAGCTAGGAGCACTCTAACTGCAGACCCCATTAGATAAATGACAAAACCATCCCAGGAATGGAAACTACAGCCCAGCCAAGCAGATACATAAAGCAAACAAACAGACGAACATTAAACAAACTCATTTTTGCTTTGTGGGCAAGCGGTTAATATGTGTGCTGGCTCACAACACTATTTTCCATTGCAGAAATACTGAGGCCATAGGTGTGGATAGGGATCACTGTCACCAGATATAAGGGGGTACGGTTCACTGAGGTCTTGACTGAACAAAGACCCAACACAGGCACACGTGTGGTTTGCATTACAGACCCATAATTCAATTCCTGTTTCAAAACAATCTTTTGCAACAAACACTACAGTGTGTTGGCCAGACCCCCCAAACATCTCAAAAACGTTCATTTGATACATCAGTACCACCATGGACGACCGGTTTAATTATCATATAATGACATTTTCATCCAGTGTCTCTGGTTTTGACAGCCGTCTTTCATTAGGTCTGAGGGCCTGCATGCTGGCTGAGAAGGAAATGGGAAGAGTATTTTGCTGAGAATGAGGCGCGGGTGGGAAACGCAATGGAACAAAGAGGAAAACTCTATTATAAAAATGAAAACAGACTTAATCAGAACATAAATCTCACCGCGGGAGAGCAGAGATGATGGAAATGACGAAATGATTTTGAATGCGTGCAGTGAGGGTCTAGCACCACTAAGGGGCAGCACAGAACAGCTCCTTAAGATTTAACATAGTGTTTGTAACTATTGGCCTTTTGTTCACATTTTGACAGGCAGAAAATATCCCGAGGCCGTAATATTTTTAGAATGGAGGGGGTGAGAAGGTGGAGCGTCTTTGATGTCTGCCTAGCCTGCATATTAGCTTCAAGCGCCCCATTATGGAACTCAATAAAAACAAACAGAAAACCGTGGAAGGTTTCAGCAACCTCATGTCACCCCTCGCATATGAGGGGAAGTCAATTTCCTGTCCGCTGAAAATAAAATACTCTGTTTTTCCTTGAGCAAAACCGCATTATAAATGACACATACACAAAGTTAGGAACTATTACCGGTTCCTTCATCTTGGAGAGTTATCTAGATCAGCAAACCTGTAGACATATTTACATTTTCCAGGTTCAATTATGCGGGACTATCATTTGCTTACACTGGCTAAGAGTGATACTGCACAGAGCAGTTCCGGGCAGCAGCTGTAAAGTCAATTATGCTGCTGTGGAGGGTGAATAACTAAACAAGATTGTTTAGAGTCTAAGATCTGATGGTTTATGGCCAAGTAGCTTTTGCTCCACAGAGAGACTGAAACTAACAGCTAACATCAAATCATTTGTAGATGGCAAGAGTGTTGCACTGGAGATGAAAATATTGATTTGTGCTAATGCTACAGCTCACAGGAAGGCATGATAACAAAAAACACTAAATCTCAGTTTGGATTTTTGCTGTTCTCGTTGGACTACAGCCGTGTACATCCAAAGGAGCAAAACACCATAACTGGTCTCTGATAAATCAAAATGGTTTTGTGGCTTTATTTCATGTCTGTTAGTTTTAACACCATCTACAGTATGTTACACAAAAAGAATGACTTTTACTATATATACAGTATGCAGTACTCTTTATTATATAAATATAGACCAAAAATATTAAGAACTCATATTACACTTAATTGTTCTGTCCAATGAAAATCTATGAAATAAAAATATCCCTTCCAATATCATATTCTGACTAGCAAAACCAAGTAGTTATTAAAATTATGTTCACGGCTGTGATGTTTTACTAAAGAATACTGGCTATTTATAAAAATACACAAGGCCTTCATTATGTCCCGCCCCAGCTTCCTGTTTCATCAGGAAATGCGTCAACACTGCAAATAAAACTGCGTTCTTCAAGCCAGCTCAGGGTGACTTTAAGCTGTAGCACTGTAGCATTGCCTGTCTGAATTATTCTAGAGCAGTCGTCCGGCCTAAATCTCTACTTCTAAATCTTCTATTTTCACTCCATTAGCTGTACTGACACAGTAACTCAGTGCTAATCTAGGGCGAGGGAACAAAAACAGGCCATAAAAACATAGCCTGACCCCTCCTCCTTCACCCCAGTGCTGCTCAGCGTTAAAACCCAGTTGACATGCCAAACATTAGCTGCTTTTGGAAGGCTGTGGTTAGGCGTGGTGCTGGATGGTGAGCCCACGCTGAGCGGGACGGAGAAGGGGGGGCGGGACAACTGCAATTCTAACATTCTCATTCAATTTCCTGTGATGTTTCCACAAACCGCCGTTTCTGCTGAGGAACTGCCCACGCCGCTGCTTAAACTAATACGCAGATTAGCGTGACATTTAGCAAAGGGCAACGCATTAACACGCTGCATGGGCTCAAGCATTCATCTCATGGTAATGAGACATTACTGCTAGTTAGAAGCCTCCTCTGCCCTCCTCCCCAGCGAATATTTCACTCTCTCCGTCCCCCCCACCCCCACCCACCTTTTGTGGAGGTGGGATCACATTGCACAGAAAAGTGTCCTTCACTCTTCATCAGATCTCAGCCACTCGTCCTCTCTCGGGGGGCTGATCTGTCTTATTTCCCACCAATGGACCTCCCTCCCCTTCCCTCAAGTGTTTCTGCTCTCTTATCTCTCTGTCCTTCATCACCATTTCCACGTGACCCTTTTCCTCACCAACTTTCCCTGTTTTTCCTGTTAGGGATCTTTTCTCTGACTGAGGCTCAACAGGGGCAAGGTGTAAAAAGAGACGAACGGGACCTGAGGATGGTGTGGGAATCTTGCATGTTTTTCTCTCTGATCTTCACCCCACAGAGCCTTTTTATGACCTAGTTCCACATTTGAAGTCTAGCACCCGCAGAGAACCGCTTGTGCCAGACTGAGCTCAGGAATGCTCCAACCACAGCCTCAAAACTTCCACAGTGGGAAAACCCAAGCAAGGGAGCTGCCCAGACGCTGTACCCGCGTCCAAGCTTTGCGGCGTGGGATGGGTTACAAATTGAGCAGCAGGATCTAGAGTGGCTCTGTCAAGCTCTGGTTCCACATTGTTAGCGCTAACTGTGACATGAAGACCTCAGGAGAAAGTTCTCCAGGTTGGGGCGTGGCCAAAATCAGCTAAATGAAGGCGTTTGCCTCACACTCGCTCCAGTCATCTGAACCTTAATGTTTGCCTAAAGATATCAAAGTGAAGGTGCCAAAACCACACAAAACAATGTCACTTTGAAAAAACAAGATAATGAGAGGATATACTTCATATACATTGATCTCTGTTTGAATAGGAGGTATTTAGAAGAACTCAAAATGTATTGAGTTAAAACACATTCATTTACATTTTGTATTCATGTATAAAAACGTTAAAAAAGTTATAATCTAGCTGCATGTGCAACAACACATTGACACTTTGGAGCTCATAAGGGCTACATGGGTCAAATTTGGTTTGTGGACCAGCTGTGTGAGAATACATAGTTCTTATTTGGTGCCAGGTTATCAGTCATGGTCTAGTGGTTAGCTCACATATTTTGGAGATGCTCATGTAAGGTTTTCATCCAGCCTGTGTTCCTGTATTTCAAATTTCTTTTCTCTAAATAAAATTGTTGAAAACAATTCTCAAAATTAATGTACAGATTTCATTCTAGGTTTAAATTTTAACTGCATCCTCATTCTGCTAAGACAAGGAACCTGCTTGAAATGTTATTTTCCCATGTTGAGACTCCCTCAAAGAAATCGATCTGGCCCTCGCTGCAGGCAGGCGGGAAGAGTGGCCCTCTGCAGCAGGAACCAGAGGAACTGGATCAATACAAAATCATCAGGCAGGCAGGCAGGACTGGAGCACTCAGCTCTCTTCTGTTTACCTCCTCTGCCTGCTAAAACGGCTGCCAATCACAGATGTTCCCGCTCTACACCCGGCTTTACCCCTCATACACCCCCTTTCTTACTAAATATGTGTACAGACAGCGATCTCTATCTCAAAATCCTTTAAAACGGTTGGTTGTCATTAGTTTTGTGTGTAGACTGGCTTTAAAAACTCAAATCTGGGCTCTTGAAACCCATTATGGAGAAGTCTGTTCTAACTTAATGACATCCGCAGTGACCCAGCAGGCCGGAGTCAGACACCATCTGCTGCAGACTCAACAAACCCGTTGTCTGCTGAGAGGGCAGGGGGTGAGGCCTAACAGCTCTCTGTTTATGGGGGCTCCAATGAGCATACAAGTCATGGCGGCTGCACCACAGAAGTGTTTGCATGGGAACCGGGCGAGAGAAGAAAACTCTCGCCTGAGGCAGACACAAGCAGGTCACGTACACCCGGGGCTCCTCTCTGGTTTTATGATGTGCCATGAGCTTGCAAGGATTAAATCTGCCTAAAAACCAGAAGCAAACGTACCTGCTAACACGCCTGTCCACCCCGACCTATTCTGGGTGAGAGTGGGGGGGCTTTTTTAAAACTGCAGTTATATTTATGCAGGATGAATGAATGTGTGTGTTTTATTTTTTAAAATAAACTTGGCATCTGTCTGTCTAAATATGTTATCTGTGATAAATATGTTACCTGCCTTTTAAAGCAACAGCTAACAGCAAACATTCTTAGAACGTTGGTTACTGTTCTCTGAAAGTTCTCTCAAAATTATTGCAGTAACATTAGTACAAACTTTTTTAACTTATATTTAACTGATATTTCATATCAAAAATAAAGCATGTGTGTGTATGTGTGTGTGTGTGTGTGTGCTGTATCTTCACCTGTAAACAGTGGTTGGAGGGTACTTAGCAACATCGTAGATCAAACGTATGTGTCCCTGGTACAGCTCCAGAGCAAGTGGGTCATGATCTTCTTTATACAACAGAATGCCATTGTCCTTATCTGTAGATACCTACAGAGAGAGAGAGAGAGAGAGAGAGAGAGAGAGGGAGGATTAGTAAATAGAAACGAGACAGCAAAAGAAGTTTTAAAGATAGAGGTGGAGGGTTACAAAACAAACAGGAGTGCACGATAAGCACTCAGTTTCTCTCCTATATACACAGCGTGACGCGCACACCGGGTGAGAGAACGGCCGCAGGGCTGCCCATTAACTCTCAGTTTAGTCGAGGGTATCAAATGGAACTCCTGTAAGCGAAGCTATGACAGAAAACAGCTCACGTTTATAGAAGAGCCCTGTGACGGGAGGACAAGAAGGAAAAGAGAGCAGTTGATGGGTTATGGGGTGTGGAAGCCCCTCCACACATCAGTTGAGACAGAGTGGACTGCTTTCTTTCATAGCCTGGAGCACATATGAGCGGTTAATGCACACATGCCTCCCAGGTCCCTCTGTTTGGTTTCTGTCAGTGGATATTTCACAGGAGGGCAGAATCATTAACAGCGTTTAGCAGTTTTACTAGGAACGCTGGAAATAAAAAAAATAAACCGAATTTGATTGCTTTCTATATATACTCGTCCCACGTGCATGTTCTCTTTGTCTTGCTTTTCAAAGCCTGTTAACACCAAACCTGACACGACTGAATGACACAATAGTGTAAAATATTCAGAGATTAAAGAGATTTTAAAGAGATGCATTCTTTCTTTAATCTTGCGGTATATTTATTTTTCAGTTTTTATGCTTTTTGTTACTTAACAGAAACATTAGGGAAACGTTCATACACCTAAAACTGTGAGGTGGGGATACTTTAAGATATTTAACTGCACAGAGAGATAAACAGCGACGGAGCTCTTTTTAATTTCTCTGACTTTAATTAACATTAGTGTGCCCTCCTGACAGTGAGAAGATAGGCTCATTTGTAGCAGATCTAACAGTGACGCAGGGCCCTTGATTGCAATGGATAACAGCCCGGCTCAACCTCTATTAACATAATATATGTCCTCAGGAGAGGCATTATTCATGCCAGTGGACAAGAGGTGACATTCTCATAATGTCAGGGAGACCAGAGCTGGCTTAGACCAGCAATGCACATGAAAAAATCCCAGGATAGATGTTAGAGAGGGAGATTGCTTTTCATGGCTGCAGAGAAAGTGAGTCTGGCTGATACGCTGAGGTCTGTCTTCAGGCTAGTAAAATGGTAAATCTATATTAGTCAGTCTGAAGAATTTGATCTGGGATTCATTGTTAACCGTTACAGGAAGCGTTTACAGGCATACCTGCAGGGATATGTGCGTGGGTGGTCGGATCTTGGCGCCGGAGAGCTCCACGTAGGTATCCTTGCCGAGGAAGTGCACGGTTACCATTTTATGGCACTTGTTGCCAAAGAAACCAGGCAGACAACGGCATACAGGCTCCCCCTCCATAACTAGACACTGGGCTCCATTTTGGCAGTCAGACTGATCACATGGGCTCGTCTTCTGAAGCAATATCATTGGTGGAGGGTTCTCACAGAAAAGCCCACTAATGAGAGAAGATAACAGTAGATAAAGATAAAACTGCCAATGACCAAGCAAAGTGATACAATTATAAACTTAAAACAAGATTAAACAGACAGTTCATCCAATAATTCCAAACCCATGTGACTTTCTTCAGTGAAACACAATCTGTTCTGTAAAGCTGCTTTGAAATGATGTGTCTTGTGACAAGCGCAACACAAATCAATGTGAATTGCACTAAAAGATGTGAACAAGACGAGACGTCGGTGAGAGTAAATGATGACGGGAGTTTTATTTTTAGGTAAGCTATACCTTTAAGATTTTTTAAGAGCTTTCTTTCATAAATCTATTTCACACAAAAGATGAAGCTGGTGTTACAATATTGATAGAGTGTCAGGTTGGCTGCTATTTCAGATTAATGCCGGGATCAGGACACCATCAGGTCCTTCATTAGTAGATGTGAGCTATTGTTCTTCTGTTTAATATCACACACACACACACGCACACACACACACAGTTATAATTAGCCATATGGAGATTCATCCTCTGTGTATCTCTGACTGAACGCTACACTGCTGTATAATAAAGCACCAACTGTGGCTCAGAAGCTCGGTGTGTGTGTTTGTGTGTGTGTGTGTGTGTTTACACTATATATATATCAAGCATATCATAATGAACACAGGTGTGCACATATACAGGTTATCTACAAAAGTATCTATTTGTGCATGCATATCTCTTCCTGTGGGTAAGACAGAGGTAAAGAAAGATGAATACCTGTGTTTGTGTGTGCACGTGTGTGTGTGTCTGTGTGTGCACGTGTGTGTGCATGTGTGTGTGTAAACTGGTGTGTGTACATTTGTGTGTGTGTTGGTTTGATCTACATTATAGGGAAGAAAATGGCCTTGCAAAGTCATTAATTTCATTAGCAGTGTACAGACAAAGTACAAAGATTATGTCAATAGGAATTACCAATATATATATATAAGTATGTGTTTTACCTGAATCCCTCCTTACAGACACACGTGTAGCCGTTGATGGCATCAACACACTCCGCCCCATGCTGGCATTTGTTTTCCATACAGTCATTGTAATCCTGCTCACAGTGCTGGCCAACATAGCCTGGCAAACACTCACACCTGTCGAAAACAGAAATACACTCTTATTACAGCCCAGATGCTTTAAATGTCTAGCAAAGGTAACTGTAACTATTGCTGCTTGTGGATGATTACTGGCCAAGCGGCAACTTTGACTGTATGTAATCTGACCCTGTTCTGGTGTCAGGGTTGGGTCATGCTTGTCTTTCCTGTGAAGTTCTCTAAGGTTCTGACCTATACGTCAGGTTCCTCCATTCTTCATTTCTCAGAGGAGCTCACACACTCACCTGTAGCCCTTACTGAGAGCAACACACTTGGAGTCGTGTTGGCAGAGGTCAAACCCAGGCAGACAGGGGTCAACCACCTCCTCACACAGATCGCCTGAGACACACACAGAGGAAAGGAACACACACTGTTAAATGGCTCTAACAGTTGCCCTCATCCAGCAGTCAGAGGTTTATCACATGCTGAAACACTCAGAGCCTCAACTGTACGAGGCTGAAGCTCACAGTTGCGTAGCTAAAGGAACTCTTTGACTAAACATACAGCATGTGTGTCACGACCCCCCTTGAGCTCTACGGGTTTTCTCGCTCCTCACACCATCTGCCAGTGTTTAAAATGTGTGGGGCTTTTTCTCCACCAGCTTCAACTGAAACAGATCTTTGTGTGATGGCAAAAGCCCTTCTAGAACATTCAACTCAGTGGGATCCATCTGAAGTCACTAAATCACTGCCAGTCAGAACCTTCAATAGGTTCCCTGTTCCAGTTCACCTGCTGTAGGAGGACATCCGGCCTGCAACGGGCCATACCGGCTCTGACTGAACCTCATCCACCCTAAACCCCCTACACCCATTCATCCAAACTCAAGCAAGCACCAACCCGAAAACTTCCAGTCCAAAACCCTCTGCACACTTGTTATGGTGTTGCTAGACACATGGCACAAACACAGCTCTGAAACAGATGTACCCTCTCTGTGCTGTGACCCTTGAGACTGGCTTCAGTAAGTCTACTGCCGGGCCAACTTCCTCTGGACCCTCCCTGCAAAAACTGTATGTGTCTGTGTAACTGTGTGTTCCTGAGAATATCAGTTCAGTTGGGTGTCTACAGCTCACTCAGTGTCCTTCACGGTTTATCTGGCAAAGAGCTGTTGGTTCTTCACATCTCGATATTGATGATAAGATTACTGTAGTTCTGACAGAATAAAACACAGAACAATCATTTGCATTTTATTTACATTTATGCATTTGGCAGTTTTATCCAACGTGACTTAAAATGCATTCAGGCATTTTGGTATGTGCATTCTTTGGGAATCGAACTCATGACCTTGACCTACAAGAGGAGCTACAGGAAAGCCACCAAACCTCAGCAGAACATTTAACAGAACCAAAGCTTGATCTTAGTCACAGTGTTGAAGTGAATATGGGCTAAAAGTTCTTTTGTAGTAGTTTGGGGCACAGTAACTTTTTTAAAACAGTTTTACTCTCTATGCACAGGGACACAGCCTAGCCACACTGTCCTCGCTGCCAGGCATCAGTCTAGACCTCCTCAGCCGAGAATTACAACTAAAGCCACTCTAAAAAAGTGCCCAAATCGCCCAGAGGCGCTCTGATAAAAAAGGAGAAAGAAATCTCATCAGTCTGTGGGATCTCTGACCATCTTTCTCTCCTGCTCTTCATGCTTCATCACATAATTACACACCTTTTCATACGGAACATATGAAAAATATATTTTCTGTTGAGAATCTGATGAGTTCTGGCCAGTCGTGTACAGGTGGAAGATAGAGAGAAAGAAAAGTACTAACTTAACTAACTAGTCTGATGGACATAGAACTGACAGATTCCTGTAGGACAGTAAAAGACAGAACCAGATATTTTCCAAGACCAAAAGATCTATATGATATTCACATTCATCTTACAAGTCTATACTATTATTATTATTATTATTGTAAACTCCAAAAAAGAGAAAAGATCTGAGACAGTATCCATACTTGTGTGTGTTCACAGTTTGCAGTGTGTGTGTGTGTTCATAACCCACTTCTCCAGTGTGTGAGCACTAACTGGACGGGTTAAATGCAGATGAGAAATTTAAGTATGGGTCACCACACTTGGACTGCATGTCACTTCACTTCAAATAAAACAACTAAAAACTAATTAAGATACAGTAAAATGAGCAATACAATTCTTTCCTGGGCTGGTTTAAAACTAGCCTTAATCTTTCTTTAACCATTGACCAACCAGACAGCTGTGTGTGCCTCCACAAACTTAAAGACATGGCCCCAAATGTCAGAGTTGTACCACAGCAATTCCACACACACACACGGTTTTTCACCCTACCCTGAAACCTAACCCTCACAGAAAACTTTTGGCACTTTTGAATTAACAAAAATGTATCACTTTGTATGTTTTTTAAGCGATTTAGTTTATGAGGACACGGGAATTGTTATACACATCATTATGCACATTTGTGTCCTCGTAAACCACATATTCAACCCC
>JAZGTK010004063.1:11553-25504 GCA_036877625.1 Ambastaia sidthimunki
ACTACACCAACTGTACTCGCTCCAGGGGAAGCATGCAGTTATAATGACAGGCCTGCTAGGAGCAGTTGCACGGCCTTTTTCTTCAGGAAGGAGAAGTGAGGAGGAGAAAAGGGGGAGGAAAGACGAGAAATGAACAGAGGACAAGAGCCGTGGTACCGCTGTACGGTACTTGCCAATTCAAAAGTAGAAACGAACAAGCAATTTTAACAACAGCAAACATCTAAATTCGCAGAGTCAGGGCTTATGTCAAAGGCTAGTTTGTTTAGTCAAACTGCCCTCTACCAGTCCTCAGATGTATATTATTTTGGTTTCCTAATGTTTTCTTAGCCACCTCAGTTGTGGCTAAAGGATATAAATGCAATTGGAACAGCCAGGCAAATGCGATGGCCTCACTGCGGTACAACTGAGTAAGACAAAGAGGGTAATATGACCAGAAAAATAGTACACAGTCCCAGACACTGTGAATGGGGTTAGAGAGTTTGTTACGGCTGTTTTCATGAGCTACGTGAAAAACGGGATTTCTACCTCTGTAGTTGGGGGGGCAGATGCAGGTGTAGTTGTTGATCCCGTCCACACAGGTGGAATTATTCTCACAGTCGTTGTCCTCACAATCGTTAGGATTCACCTCACACTGCTGCCCCTCGAACCCTGGAGGACACACGCAGCTACAGGAGGACAATCAATAATTCAAATGTTAGAATAAAGGAAACACACCTAATACAGACTGATCTTCATCAGCCCTGCAGTCAGAAGAGTCACATCAGCTCAACAATCATTTCTCTCTCAAATCTCAAACCAACAACCTTCTTTGATTCACAGCTGCTTATGTGAGCCAGCTGTTCTGTTTGTAACATCAAAACTGTTTTTCTTAGTTTTTAACATGTAAAGTTTTGGGATATTAAGATAGATCTTTTTTTACAAGTTAATATTTAAGATTATTTTGGATTCATTTGTTGGCTTTAAATTTGGTAGACTAATGATTTACAAGCAATATTGCATTTGACATTAAATGTTAAATGTATTTCTGCAAGTGATGGTGAAGAAAATGGACAAACAGAGAGCAAAAAGTTATTACATTGCATTTCAAGTTCCTACAGAACATCCATCTTTGGCCACGATGACAAGCCTGACCCGTTTTATTCTGTGCTTAACATGGACTCAATGCATAAAGATGAAGGCTGAGCGCAGTGGTGGTCATGTGACAGTAAACCCAAACACCTCATAGGCTGGCTCAGTGACAGAGGTTTCCAGACACACACAGTGTTTGATAAACCTCCATCTCTATGGTGACTCTTTGAGTTAGAACAGTAACACTTATCTCAGCCTGTAGCAGAACCCACGCCCGGTTTTACCCATCCGCCCTTTCCATGCCTGCCGCCTGCCATTTCTCAGGGGTTGAGCCAGACACTTATTTACTTCACTCCAAGAGAAAACTCATACACACTCATCGCATTTATCCATCCCGGCCCAGTCAAATCTCTGGGCTCACTTGCTGGTTGTTTTGTAATGTGACTGGGAGAAACTTAAGCTTATGTGTCGTTGCTATTGGATGTGAAGTAGCTGCCCAACAAAAATTGTATAGAGGCTTAATGTGACATTACCAGAACTGCTGGGTGATTTATGAGACACTGGGGATGCTAGTTCTCCCATTACAACGGTCTGCTTGTCTCTTGCTTCTTTCAAATGTCCCTCAGTAATACAAGCTTTGAATTTTTAATACCATGATTTTGACCAGATGAATGCGCATTTTCAAATTCAAATAACAGCATTTTTTTTAATTATTCAATGCAAGACAGTGGATGATTTGTGGATAATAGTGCAAGTTGAGACAGGAAATGTTGCGAGCCAGACGCAAATCCACGACACCGACTAGAACACTTAGGCTCAGCATGTTGGAGCACATGTTGTAACCACTAAGCCATTGGTCCATCACCAAGAAAATGCTATGAATGGGTGTGGATGTACCTGTACTGCCCCTCCTGTCCAGGTGTGAGGTGGCATGTTCCTGCATTACTGCATGGCTGGCTGATGCAGGCGTTAATGGGGATCTCGCAGTTACGGCCCTGAAAAGAGTCGAGAAAAAAGGACAATGAGCAAGATTTGGAAAGAAAAGAGGCCAACAACTGCTCCTGTTTGACCTTTACATCCCAGGTCGAAGGTCACTATCAGAACACGGTATTTTAATAAAGGTTAAAGATGAAAGGAATAAAAAGTCACATCATCTACTATAAAACATGCAGAATTCTGAACAAAATGTCAACTCAAATGTTAATTCCAATTTACCTTTCAAACAAGGTTAAGTGGCGTTTATTGAACGCTTGTGACGGTAAGCAACGCCATACGACCTTAGTCAGGCTAGATGCCATATTTAATTTGAGCAAAACAAGGCCGTGGAATAGTGTGTTCAATAGGTTGAACTGTAAGTCACGTCTAATATTCATAACATGCAAATGTTTTCTTGAGAATGTTTTCCACTGAAACGCCAACATATATAACAATTAAACCCACTGAAGAGGCTTTACATCCCCCACAGCCTCATTTAAATCACGCCAAAGATAATTAAGACATTTATTCTGGCTAGACTTCATTGCTCATATTTAGGGATTTGATCTAAATATTTCACTGTTCTTCCGCACCGTTTGGGCCAAGAGCATGAACGATACTTTAAATCATGCAGTGTCTTGAGCGGAGGTGTGCTAGTACTTTTCTAAGCTAAGAGATTTATGGGTTAAAAAATCTCTAGGCTTGCACAGAGACGATAATATTATCCAGACCAGTAACACCCTAGCAACCAGCCAGAACACTCTAGCAACAACCTGGCAATGCCCTAGCAACCGCACAAAACATGCTTGCTATGTTTAGCAACGCTTAAAACCCTTGTTAGCAACCGCGTGTCAATGCCCTGGCAACCAACCACAACAATCTAGTCCTGCGGTAATGACTCAAACTAACCACCACTCACATTTTCTTCAAAATAAGTTAGTAGTTTGTTATGCTGTGCTATATCTGTGCCCAGAGCAGAGTTTAGAGTAATATTGAGGTTTATAGAAGATGCATGAAAAACCCGAGATCGTTTTACACTTGTGGTTGTTATTCTGTGACTAACATTCTCCATTTCAATTTGAGACAAAGGCTTTTGCCTCTGATATGCCTGTTTCCTGCTCTCTCCTCAGAGGGGCTGAATGCTTTCTCTCACTCTCACTCTGTTATTCCCTCTTTCTCGCTCGCTCTCCCAATGTTTGATTTAATTCAGTACACTTCAACATTCTAATTAATCTTTACTTACTTGGAGGACAGACACACACAAACACACACCTACAAGTGACCTTGGGAGCAGAGATTTTAATTAAAAGACAGACCATTGGTTTTGTCTTGTAGAGGGCAAAGGGTTAAGCTGTTATCTGTTCTTCAGCAGAACAACACTGACAGGAATCCCATAACCAAACAAAAGGCTAATGATTACACGCTGCAGACAGGACCCACACACACACACACACACACACGGCCTCTGCACAATAAGAACAAAGAACTAATCAACAAACTTCTGTTACAGTGAGCTAGCTCAGAAAGATGGATGACAGGGCTCTCCTGCAAGTAATGATGTGGAAAACTCGGGAGGAATATTCCGAGTGTGTGCGGGGAAGGACAGTAAAAGAGGCCAAACAGCTGCTATCCCAGAATGCTTCTGGGCCGCATTCATTCACCTTGTAGCCAAACGGACAGGTGCAGTGGTAGGAGCCGGTGACATCACTAACACAAGTGCCGTTGTTCTGACAGGGGACAGCCAGACAGGGGGCGCACTTGGACATCAGACTTAAATCTGCTGGACCTTAAAGACACAGAACAGAGAATAGGTTAAATTCTCAAAACGAGAATTTGAGTGTGAACAAAAGAAATAAAAATGAAACTCTACTAAATAAAACCGATTTAATGTCCATAATATGTAACCATTCTTCTGAGCAAAACTAAATATTCATAGATCTTCATTCACTCATTAAAATCTGATTCTAGGTCTGGTTTAAAGACCAGAGATCAAGGTCTTGATTTTTAATCAGTCCCTGATTGGCTACTGATGAGAAAAAGGTATAAAAGGCCAATTCAGACCAAGGACAATAACTATAAAGATCTCAACAATATTGTATCATGTTCTTATACATTTAGAAACTTGTTATCATTCACAATGTAAACACCCTTTATGACTCACCTTTGCACTGGAAGCGGCTGAGAGGGGTGGTGAGCAGCAGTCGGTCTGCCATGTCGGGTGGTCCCGTACAGCGGGCGATGCCTGGCTCTTTATACCCTGCCTTCACCCACTGAGACAACCAGCGCAGCTCACAATCACAGTACAGAGGGTTTGCACCCAGAGCCCTGCGTTACCCGAGAAGGACGTTACACACACAAACACACAAATCCTTCTGAATTTGCTGTACGACACAAAGACAACCTCTCAGGTTAATACACACATCCCGATTGCATGTCCTTTAATTCTGTATCTAATAAAACACGGGGCCCTTATTCCTCAATGGGGATTTTTTTTCTGACTGTTCTTTGCAATGAGTACACAAGGAGCTACAGTAGCCTCACTCCAAACCGGCAATGGGAAACTACAGCCGGAGGGAAAAAAACACAACACGGCCATAAGGCTCCATAATAGATGCCTTTTAGCTGTAATAAAATTTACAAAGATTTCCTGTGGGGCTCCGTCTCAAAGCACGGCACAAGGCCGCTATATAGCAAAGCAGCGCTTCATCCAGGTTTCACCCGGTAATGAGGTAAAACCTAAATGGAGTCTAAAGACCCGAGCTGGTCTCTGAGGCTGAGACTAGAGGCCCATGATTAACAACACACACACATACACACACACACTTACAGATGAGACAGAGATGTCAAATGGCTGAAGGCTCCCTCCGGAATAGTTGAAAGGTCATTTCCGTGGAGGGTTCTGAAAGAACAGAAAGAAAAGAATTAAAAAATAAAAAAGCGTAGAGCACTGATTGTTTTCCACACTATAAATTACCATGAATTACAGTAAACTGGTACCAGTGATTCGCATTGATAGTTTATTGTATGTGATGTCAGATCTGTTTAATAATTTCTTTTGTTCTATGGGAGGCTCAAACCACACAAACACAATCATGGCGTGATCTGAGCCTGCGATTGGACGGCTACGGTCTCCTAGGGCCACGGCAGTGACAACCCCAGGGCATTCTGGGAAATTAAAAAGTGACAGTGATGACTGTCTGGAAGACATGGCTTTAAAGATGTTGGAATAAGGCTGTGTGTTTTCAAATATTCAGCTCTTGACTCTGCAGGCAAAATGTTGAGCTGGTTCAGCGGTAACAAAGAGACTTTAATGAGTGTTTTCTTTAACTATAGCTGGTTTTAGTTTAACAGACTTTCAGATGCTTTTTTAAGACAGTTTTCAAACTCATTAGCATATTTGTCTTCCAATAACATCCGAGGTTTTATACAGCACATGCATCACAGGGGCATTTAGTCACCGTTTTCTTTCTAAACTACATACAAATCACATTATTTTTGTGTAAAGCTGTGTAAAATTGATATAGCCCAAATCAACGTTTTTATTTTCACTCTGTTGTTTAAAATCATAGTTTTAAAATGTTATAATTAATACATTTATGAAGGATTTTCATGTTTTAAAATAGGATCTAAACTCAACATAAAAGGCATTTAAAAATGTAGTTTTCAATTTTAAGTTTCACCTTTTCATAACAAAAAACTGTAATAAAAATCAACCCCTGGGACATAAAAGTGAGCACAGCTGAAGAAATAGAAATGAGTTGAAAATCTATTTCTCTATATCTACTTGCAGATGCTATAAACATGCTGTTGTTTTGAATCTGCTCTGCTCAGCCAGTGTTGCTGTGAAGTTAAGTACATAAGGCAGGTTACTGGGACTTTAATGAGGTGTTGGGCTGCGTGGGGAGCTAGTGTGTGTGTGTGTGTGTGTGTGTGTGTGTGTGTGTGTGTAAGACTGATGTGGCTGTACGGCAGATCACTGGTTCATCAGGTAAAAACAAAAGAGTCTTACAGAAGGCGGAGAGAACGCAAGCCATCAAACGCATGGACCGGGACACATCGAATCTGATTATAACTCAGGATGCTGCAGAGAAACGGAGAGAACACGCTTGAGGTTTTAATGTTAACACCTCTTTAAACACGACAACACACACGTCTGCATCCTGATGTATGTGAATGGCTGCTGGTGGAACTCACAGGGTGGCGAGTTGAGTCATGTTGTTGAAGGTCAGAGGAGTGAGAACATTAATGCTGTTGTTACTCAGATCTCTGCAGGAAAACACATTTAAACACAGTGGATTAAATTACACACTCACACAATTGCTCTAAACACACACACACACACATACACACACACACACACACACATATATAACATACTAGAGATACTATAGTATATATAGGTGCCCCCTATATTCTGATATTCTAAATCAAAGTCTAAAGCAAGTGCTGACACACAGAAATCTATACAGTGAATGCACTATACTGTCTGCCAAGTGAATATGTATACATGCAATGAGAAGTACGTACAGGAGAGATAGTTGTTTCAGATTAGCAAGCTCTTTAGGCACAGATGTGAGGAGGTTTCCTTCCAAATATCTGAAATGACAAAAAAGCGTTAAAATCAGTTCTAACATTAGTTAAAGTTTGACAATAGCATGTTGCCAAAGTATTTTTCAACAAGTGTTTAAAACAGTATAAGTTTTAACAATTCCTCTCTGTATTTAAATAAAAATGCTTAGAATGATCTATTTTGAGTTCATTCGCCATCTTGAATTATTTTTTTCATTGAGGTTGTCGCTATGCATTCTGGGATTGCCTCATCTACAAACGGTTCAGTACATGCAACGAGCATCTTATGAAGGTATCTTAGAAGACAGCGTGGTTAAGCTAGCTTTTTATGTGTGTGATGGCTTTTTCATCAGAAGTATTCCTTTAAAATGCTGTCTAGGTAGGCAGTTCACTTAATTTTAGATCAGAACTAAACAGCTTCCCTGAAAAGGAACGCTGCTTGTATTGATTATTTACAAAGTCTGCCCTTGAGTTACTTTCATCCTTATTTTGACACCTTTCGCCTGGAAACCCAAGAGAGCTGCTAAAAGGCTCTGAGCGCTCTCAGCTGAGCCCGGCAGAACGTCGACAGACTTCTGTGGGCCTCAGCATCACTGCTAGAGGACAAGACACAATGACGGATAGATCTTAGGATGTCCAGTTTTCAGCCGATAATGGAGTCTGTCAGTGAGAAGGAAGTGACACATTCTCAAAACTGTGACACAGTAAAAGAGGGTCAATGCTGCTCCAAAGTCCAAAAAGCCCTGATACACTGCACAAAACACATTATTTAACCAGTATTTCTGTCTTGTTTTCCAGTACAAGCGTTGGCAACTAGATCATTTTACACACAATTGTTCATTCAACTTTTTTTGCAGTGTAAAATCTTAAATTTGTTTTTCCTACCATCCGAAAACAATTTACGTCCCTCTGCTGAAATACACTCACTCATAATACTCATTCACTGATAACCGCTTCCTACATCAGTCTGTGTGTGTCATGTGTGATTGTTAGCGTGTGATTTCTTGTCTTCTCTGAGTCTCAGTCATCTCATTCTATTGCTCTCTCTGTGTCTCTCCATCCGTCTCCATCACTCTCTTTGTTCATTTTCGTGGCTGTATGAATGGCTTGTGTCCAGTGATAATGATCCTGTGTGTCAGGAGTTGTGTGATGGCCCTTCGCTTTCTGTCCATCTGATTGGTCCATTCGATTATGACAGAAACTTTTACTTTGCAATGGCTCGCTGGCTCCCAAAACACTCAGTAAATCATGGTCGTGATATGACACGGGCATTTTTATTTCCTACATATTGTGACGTCTCAGTATTACTTGTGATGGGCTGATTTTCAGTTAGATTCCTAAATAATGAAGGTTAGAGACACTCTAGAGTCAAAGATGTGTGTCAGTAAATCTGATGACAGTTGGAAACCTGAGGTACTGGGGTGTAGTGGTTGAGTCTCGGACCCTAAACATAACAGTGCTGCTTTGATTTCTAGTAAGGAACAAATTATGAGGCATCATCACCGTGAGTGTGTGGCCTCAGATGAACTTCTGTTTACAGATGTTGGTTACATGTTTAATTATGTGTTCGTTTAGTCGCAATACTTTAAAAAATGGACCTTTACTGAAATGCACTTAAGAAATAGCTACAAAAATCAGGTGATTTTATTTTGAATGAGAAAATGAGACCTCATACAGTCATATGAAACATTAATATGAAAGAAAAAGAACAAGTTAAAGGCCAAAAGAATAAAATGTTGTAATATTAACACATTTAGCATTCTTTGCTAACTACTTTTGTCAAACCTCGTCTAAATGGAAGCCTTGGAAACAGCCCTGGCTGTGTGGCTTGAATAAATATTTTATTCCAAATGGTCTAAGATTAAGCTATGAATTATCCATAATAGGGCCTGAAAGGACAGGAGATATGCAGAGAGAGGCAGTTATATGTTAAAAGAAGAAACTCACAATTCGGTTGTATCTTTAGGGATACCCTTGGGCAGAGAACGCAGCCCCCGGTTACTACAGCGCACCACCGTGTCTGAACATGTGCAGGAATCTGGACAGCGAGGGGTCGACGGCATACAGCCATTCTCCTCCATACCTGAGAGAGAGAGAAAGAGAGAGACACATAGAGAAAGACAGACAGACAGACACACACACACACACACACACACACACACAGAATGAGACACAGAGAGAGAGAGAGAAAGAGAGGGAGACAGACACACACAGATAGAAAGAGAGAAAGACAGAGATAGACACACACACACACACACACACACACACACAGACAGACAGACACAGAGAGAGAGAGAGAGAGAGAGAGAGAGAGAGAGAGAGAGAGAGACAGAGTCTTAAATTTTTTATGCTCCTTTACATCATGCAAGAGAAAAATTTGTTGCTAAGAGATCTAATATAGAAACTCATCAATTCTTTAAAAGGAAGTAATAGAAAAGAGGGAAAAAATGGCTGAAAAACTACAGGTGTGACGTGCTTGTGTGCAGCACCCGCTTTAAATGAACCTAATTCATTCTTACATTACAGCCTTTCCCAAAACAGCACTTTCTGCCAGCTGCAGGAGTAATCTGGGTATCGTTATTACAACACACACTTGCTCATAATAAGTGATACAGTGCACAGGAGTTTAAAATCAGCAGTTTAATATTGTTCTTGGCCCGACTGGTCCTCATTTCCTGCAAGCAATACTCACAGACCTTCTTTCATCCAAGCTCTGTAAGATGCTATCTGTAAAAAGCCTGAATTACTCTACAGATTAGAAAGAAACAGCAAATTAAGCCATTAATGGGAGGTAATGGAGACCAAGATATTCTCCAACAATAACACACAGTCCAAATCTGGGAGGAGAGTTTGATCTGAACGTTTGATCTGCCGCAAACATGAAGTGGTTGGGGGGTCATGGGATTGTTTAACAAAAACTGGACTTCTTCAAACTCCTAAAAATATCTTCCCGTAAATCAATTTAGCTTTGCTTTGTTACTCTTAACAGTAATTGCAGAGCACTGGCTGGAAATAGCTGGATGTTTTGGTGTTTTTTGGCGCTTAAGTGATGGTGCCCTCAACCCCACTCAAGGAGGAAGAAAAGCTCATTGGCTAAACGGAATAACAACA
The DNA here is from genome assembly GCA_036877625.1 of Ambastaia sidthimunki. Classification (NCBI taxonomy): domain Eukaryota; kingdom Metazoa; phylum Chordata; class Actinopteri; order Cypriniformes; family Botiidae; genus Ambastaia; species Ambastaia sidthimunki. Next base: position 21,277 of record JAZGTK010004063.1, read on the forward strand.
TATGAGTACTGACAGACGAGCTCTCCTGACTAATGGACCTCAAGCCAGGGCGATTTCTCTCACTTTGAACCTCTTTATTTCAAAGTGCTTCTTCGTCTACAGCTGAGCGAGCTCTCTTAACACAATATTCCCCGAAGTCTTTGAGCAGTGAAAGAGATGTTTCTACTCAGAACGGTGTAGCTTTGACAGGGAGGCTTTCTGTAATGCAGGACCCCGGCCAGACAGAAGCCAAACCGCAGTTCCTTTTTTCTTCGTAAAACTTTATGGCAGTCTCAGGGGGTTCTGTTTTCCTCTTGGTCTTTATGGACGGAGTTCTTCCCTATAAAAACCAGAGCGAGGAGAGATAATGTTGAGGCCTCCACGCTCAGTGTTTCATTTGTCCTCGTGATGCCCTCGCAGTACGGCCTTGTGGGAAACCGGCCCGGTGCGATTTTCTTAAAGGCTGGGAGACTGGGAAGGTGTGGGAAATCTGAGGAGATGTAGCATTGAGCGAGCCCAGAACGGTGTCTAGAAGAGTTGATTTCGTGGCCTGATCTAAGCAGTTTGATTTCATGGGAACTGGAGATGGATGTGGTGTAGATGGCACCGGCAACAGCAAATAGTGGCTGAGGTCTGCAAACTCTTATTAATGTCCTGACAATAAACCTCTGATTCATGAGGAATCGAATGAAAGTGTGTATGTAACCTCTAAACAGGTCAACGTGGACTTTGAGGAGAAACAGAACCGTTTGGAACAGAATGAGAACTTGACAGATGAACACGTAGGAGAATGAATTCATGACAGGATGTTTGGTTTGCCTGTAAAAGCTAATGGCATATTCGCATTTATTAAAAAATTGTTCTGGCTTTAAAATCAGATTGGGTGAGGTGTATTCAAAGCTAGAATAAAATAATATATACACAACAGCGTATTACAATGATTTGACCACGTTTAAAGGTGCTGTAAACTCTTTATGGCTCACAAAAATGTCCCTTTGCCTGAAAATATCACTGAGTTATGTTTTCAAATATCACACCTGTCACAGTTAAAGGTCCAGACTCTGTTAACAGCACCAAAAAAACACCATATGCTGCTATATATATATATATATATAAGGTCCTATATGTGCATGTATATATGAGGTCCTTTATACGCACATGGTAACTGGCAGCTATTTCAGTCATATGATTACAAGTCCTGTCTACATGAATGGAGGAAGACATCTTTAAAACCGCTGGCAAAGGTCACAATAAAACACTATTTTTTCAACCAACTATTAAACCTGACATGAATTGTACCATTATGTTTTTTAAGCTCAAATTACTCAATAAAACAAGTAAAAACAAGTTTACTCAGTTTTTCAGATCGCCTCGGCTACTGCGAGTGGGTTTCTGTTTAACGATTGATGATTGGCTCTTTCTACTAGTAGGCGGGGCTTCATTCGCTAGAGCGACCATATTGAGCGTTGCACTTACCCCCATTAATATTAATTTAACTGCGGCATCTTGTTAATTCTATAATCTTTGATGGTACTTAAAGCTCATCATTCAAGTTAAATGCCTTATTTAGCATCGTGAGGCATTTGAAAGTGTGAGCTTTATTAGCTAAAAGTCTAAGAATTTCCAGAACAACTAACATCACTTACAGCATCTTTAAAGAATATCTTTCCAATGGAAGTCTTTCCAACGGCAATACCTCTTAAATAACGGTATAACCGGCGTAATGGCTTATTGCTTTAATACACACTCTGTGAGGCAGCCGTTTAAAGAGCTGCTGATCCATTAACAGACTGAACTCATGCATAAGACATTGTGCTAAAGGAAGTGGCACAATTAACTGATATACCATCACAGGTGAAATCGGGCATGGCCACATCCTGTATGGGGATTTCTTTCAGGAAGGCGGGTTTCTGACAGCGAGGGTTTCCGCTCACCACCCTGGTCTTCTTCAGCCACAGCCCCAGCCAGGCCAGATGACAGTCACACACGTACGGGTTAGACAGCAGGTTACTGTACACACACAGAAAAAAACACAAACCTCATTACTTCATAATTACAACGTTCAGCAATCAGCACGGCTGTATTACAGAATAAACAATTCAACTTCAATTTATTTAACGCGGCAGGGGAGCTGCACGGGTGCATTTGCATTTAGATAGCAATGCAATTGCATATTCTGACTGCGACGCAACCTGCAGACGTTTGTTAGGTTTGCTGCAAGTTTTGACGTGGTTAACAAGTTAAGGGTTGTCAGTTTAATGTAAAATGACAGCGTACACAGCGTCATTTCAATGAGGTGCTACAAAATGGAAAAAACATTTCGATATGTTATGTTTTATATATATAACTACATATTGTATGCCTATATATTCTATATATACTGTGTACATATACATTTATATAGGACAGATGGATAAACAGAATAATATGACACAATGCTTAAAGATGGTAAGGTTAAAAAACACTAAGCTTAAATTCAATTTATGTAAATTAAACAAACAATATACTGATTTCCTGTAATGTCTATTTAATGTTTTATTGTCTACAATAAAAAAATGAGCTTTATTCAGTTTTATTTATTGTTAGGTTTTTTTTAGCTGATATATATGAATAACTGTGTACTAAATTTAATTGCATGGTAACATATGTGACTTATTTAAATTAAAAGACAGCCATTTCATTGTCATAAAGCAGCCAGTCAAAGCAAAGGGCTTCAGAATAAGATGAGGGCTGTGTAATAAGACACAGACACATTTTCATCAGGACAGGCTGCAGTGTGATTCATCAAGCGATGGCTATAGGGACCGCTGGTGCTAAGACTTCACTACCAACATATGGACCCATTTTTCACGTGTCCTCATCGAGCTCTGAAAATTCAGGCACTGGAGCAGAGACCTAAATCATAAAAGTTTAGCCTTGAGCGTCACCAGCAATGACTCTAGAAGGGCCACCGGGGACCCGTCTGACGGGCCGCTCAGACGCCCGTCTGACAGATACACGCGGGTGGCAGCGGTCCGGCTGGTACAGGCACAGAGGAACTCTTTAATACAGCGGCAAATGGAGTAGCTGAGAGTGTCTGATTCACTATAGCCTGTGGGATAAATTAATAAAGTGTGCCGACCTTCTGCTCTTTCGCCAACAGCCGCTTGCAGCTTAAGGGTGCGGCCCATGTTAACACAACCCTCTGTTTCTCAGCACCAATGTTTGCCTTTAATTATTCCTACAACACTTTCTGTACACATGACTTCTTTCAAAGGGCAAAGAAACGCAAGACTAGGAAAGAGAGAACGTTTCTGTTTGACTATATCATATGCTTAAATGTTTGGAAGGGACTCTAAGTTGTCCACCGTTGTTTTGTTTTTGTTGCATCAAGATTGAAAAGAATTTAGCATAAGATGCCGAAATAAAACATTAATTGCTACAGGGTTAGTGTTAGAAGACTCATATACAAACTTTCTGAAATAAATACGCAGAATTATAAAGATAGTGATGTGTCTACAGGCAGACAGTCAGAAAGTGACATCACACGCTGCAGGACAGTCCGGAAGATCTAGCAGCTAAAATTAATAAATGGGACACGGCCGCAAAAATAAACAGCTATTTTAAATATTATAATCACAAATCTCAGCACCACAAAAGCAACCTCTGTCCTGACTGCTCCCTTCAGCCCGGCCAACTCTCTCGCCCGGAAACACTCTTCCACTCTGCTCTAATTTCAGCAGAGGTGGAACGATGACTGATGGAGTGAGAGAGGAGGAGGAGAAGTGTCCAACGTGCCTGCTGCACAACAGAGAGAATAGATGGGGAGCCTCTCTCTCTCTCTGTGTCCCTCTCTCTGTCTCTCTCCCTCTCTGTCTCTCTCTCCCTCCCTTTCTCTGTCTGTCTCTCTCTCTTTCTCTCCCTCTCTCTCTCTGTCTCTCCCTCTCTCTGTCACTCTCGCTCCGTCTCTCTCTCTCTCCTCTCGCTCTGCCTCTCTTTTTTTTACTTACTTTCTTTTTCTCTCTCTCGCTCTATCTTTCTCTCTCCCCGTGTCTGGGTATTTTTAGCTCGGCCTGTGCTGAAATGGACATGACTGTGTCAGTCGCTGGGTAATTAGAGAGCTGGCAAAGCGAAGGGTTCATGAAAAGAAAGAGCGAAAGAGAAGTGCAACAGATGAATTAAAAGAAAAAGTCACAAAATGTCATAAATGTTTTGTAAACTGTATGTATACAAATGCTACAGATTCATTATGAGTTAGTGATGTGCAGCA
>JAZGTK010004064.1:0-25502 GCA_036877625.1 Ambastaia sidthimunki
ATGAGGTTGAGTAAATAATACAATTTTATAAAACAGAATTTACATAAATGTGAACTTAAATGTCGTAAAGTCATGTGACTAATATACACGTGAATCACCAATGAACATGAATTACAAACCATCGTTGCCTCTGAGAGGTTTGTGGAGGCATTGAGGGGAAAAGAAGAGATCAAGATAAGTTTGGAGTTCAAGATAAGGATTACAGGTTACACAGACACAGAAGTATAAATGACACCTAATACTCTTGTATCAGGTAGGATGTCCTCATAAAGGAAACTTTATTTAATCCTCTGAATTACTGAAGTCAGAATTAGGAAAAACTGAGACAAATCCTGCCAGCCAAACGTGCTTGAATGATTTCTTTGATCTATTAATACTGTCTGCCAGTCATGTTGGCAGCCTCTGCTGTTTGTTAATGACACACACAATTGGCAGTGTTTGTTTTTCTCATATCTGGAATTCTGTCCTAATCTTCAAAGCGTACCAGCAGAATTCCAAAAATTATTTACAACCACATTCTTTTTCATACCATTTAAATGTGGAGATATACAAATTGCATTACAGACAAAATGAAAACAACAGGCTGTGTTAAGATTATAATGGTTAAATCCTATAATATGGTCCATGTTTTTGTTATATAATAGTTTTTACTCCTAACAACACCTATTTCTGTTACAGCAGCAGATATCAAAATATATTCACATTAACTGAAAACAATATCTGCTTTTAAGCCACTTGCATTAGCAAATCAGTTTGGTATTCCAAAAAATATTTTTAAAAAGTGGGAAAAGACCTAATGTGCCCACCTGCATCTCATCCAATTTGGACTGTATGTCTGGGGTGAAGACGGCAGGTCCACAGATGAACGGATCGAATGGTTCTGCTCCGAACAGGTCTATATCTACAACCCAGAGAAACAAAGTACTAATTTGTCTTTTGGCAGACACTTTTATCCATAGTGACTTTCAGTCAAGACTATTAGAGGAACAATCCACCTGAACCAACCAGGGCTTAAGTGTTCTGCTTAAGCCCTGGTTGGTCCAGGTGGATTGTTCCTCTAATAGTCTGACTGCAGAACCTGCTTGTACAACACTCCATTCTCACTCTGGCCATTCTCCGTTTGTTTTTAACACACGGACATCTAAAGCATATTTCTACTATGACATTAGCAATTATGGATCTTGCCTTAAGGTGCATGAAAATGGAGAACATTCATCTGAGAGAGACAGAGATGAAGGGCCCCCACCTGTTTCCTTTGGAGGCAGTGGGTGGTACGAGATCCCGTTACTTTTCACTCTTGTTATTGGAGACTCGGGGGTGAACGGAACCATATCAAATATGTCAGTAGAGGGCGCTCTAGCTTGTATGCTTCCAGCCTGATGACATTATGTACAAAAACACTTATTAAGAGAGAAACAGCCACACAACCAAACTTCATATGACTGAATATTAATAAAACTACTCAATAAATTGTATACTATTTTTGTTTAGAATGGAGGAATTTTATCCAATATAAGTTTAAAGTTTATCCAATATTTAAATTCATTTTTATTATTTATGTTGTTCCAAACCAAAGTGCTTAAATTTCATTCACATTACCGTGTACTGTGTACACATACTGTACACTCTTAAAAAAAAGTAAAAGGTGCTTCATGATGCCATAGAAGAATCATTTTTGGCTGTATGGTTCCATAAAGAACCTTTAACATACATAGAACCTTTCTGTTTCACAAACGGTTCTATGTAGTAGAAAATGTTCTTTAGACTATAAAATGTAAGGAAGAAATGGTTGTTTTAAGCACCTTTCACCGAATGGTTCTTTGGGGAACCATAGTTCCTCTATGGCATCAATGAAAAACCTTTATTTTTAGGAGTTGAGTGAGTTATGTTGCATGAACCAGTGTTTGAAGTCACTGATGTAAAACTTGGTGTGATGGACAGCAGACTCATCTTATGTAAATGCAGATTTGATTTGATAGCTACAGAAACATTTTCAGTTTATGTTTTTGTCATTTGTATGGAAAGAGCAGCAATAATCTTGTCTAACAAACAAACAAAAGACTTATATTTTTGGATGAACTAATCCTTTAAGTAGGAGAAATTCAAATTCAATTTAGGGTGTAAGATTTAAATTAAACTGTGTAATTAAATCACATGCAACGTGCACATTATTATTCTGTGTTAATCGAAATGCAAAAAAACAAAACATTTACGCGAGGTCGTGGCATGATGTAGCCACTTGTGGGCTGTGAGTGGGTGGGATTAGCAGGAGGCGGAGTGAGCAAGCTTGTTGATTGGCTGGAATCAGGTGAGCTGACAGGCGTAAGAGTGACAGAAGAGATCTCAAGGCTGGACAGTGAGGTGACATCATCACCACACCAGGATAAAACAGACTCTCTCTGCAAAGTGCACAGTTTAGAAACAATAATATGCAGGTGCTACGATACAGAACTTTAAGGGTAGATAGATACTGTAGAGATAAACAAATACTGAGAGAGAGAGAGAGAGAGAGAGAGAGAGAGAGATAGACAAACAGTGGGAGATAGAGGTGTCAGACAGACAAACAGACAGACAGTGAAAGATAGAGGTGTCAGACAGACAGACAGACAGACAGACAGTGAGAGATAGAGGTGTCAGACAGACAGGCAGTGAGAGAGAGGTGTCAGACAGACAGACAGTGAGAGAGGTCTCAGCAGTAAAAGACTGGAGGTCTCATTTCCTCCTGAACATACCGATGAACATCGAGAACCCACCATCTGACCCTCCAGTTCTTTCAGCTTCTTCTTCAGTTTGGAGTTCTCCATCTCCAAATCCTGAATCTTTCATTAACACAAGCATGTAATACAAGCATGTCACGGTTTGGTTCATTAATCAGAGGAAAACATTTTTATTTATTAAGTATATAAATAGCTGAGTGATGATTATTTAATGACATTTTGCTAGAATGACAGAAGGGTGAGTAAATAACGCCTAAAGCTGATTCTATAAGTTTGTATACTGATTAAAACTTTTTAACTGGCAGATCAAAATCCATTTCAGCACAGCACAAAAGTTGATAAAGAAAGAAATGTTAAAGAAAAGTAAGATCACCCAAGATAACAGTGTTTTCATCAGCTTTTACGCATGACCGGCCAATCGTGAAAACAGTCTACTGTAAGCATCTTAAATCATCGACAGTGTTCTGTGGTCAAAATCATACTCGTTTCTGAAGGTTTCCAATCTGCTTCCTGGTCTCTACATCTTTTCCACCAGACTCCAGGAATTTTTTGTAGGCCAGATCAAAGGCCTGTCCAATAGCAAGAGTTATCTCCTCAGCCTGAACAAGAGTGACACCAAGAGTCAGAGTTCTCCAAAACATTTAACAAACGTTACTGTAGCTACGCCTGCATAATGAACTTACACATTTTTCACTGTCAAACACGTAACACAGATGCTTCTTCGTCTCAGGATCTGTACAAATAAATGTAAATATTCTTTTATCCGTCTTGTCGTCTGCGCAGAAAGACATTCTGTGAAGCTGGCAGTTATGTTGAATCTCCTGGAACAGGCAAGAGAAGAGCAGATCTGAGATCAGCCTGTTTTAAGTAAAGCAAACATGTCTTAACAAACTAACCAAAAGACGTCACTGTGCGGCACGCAGTCTATTTTTGCTGCATGAGATGCAGAACATGTCAGACAACTCAGTCTTCTGCAACATAAATGATATAAAACACTGGAGTATGTTTGACTGACAATTTAAGCTCGGTTAGATATAATTACCATTTGTATGTGATAATGGGCCCCCCTTCATGTAAATTAGATATTATTATGATTAAGTTTGCAATAATCCTTAATTGCCTATGCCTGATAAAACATTTAAATTTATATAAAAGGAAATAATACCCAGAAATCACTTTCCTGTACAGTTTTCTAAGTGTTGTGAAACAGGTCACACATTTAAGAGTATTAAGCATTAACAGTAACACACTGACGCTTAAATAGCTAAAATGTTATCTTAAATAAATTTAATAAGAAACATTTGGTGTCTTCATGAATCTGAGCACAGTTACATTTTGAAATCTTTTCTGAAACTCTGAAGGCACGCACGTTTTTTTCAGGGGCAAAATCTGAAAAGCAAGAGTTAAGCAGAAGTCTGTGATGATTTTATTTGATATGGAAGTCTACCAACCCTGGTTGGCTTTCTGTTCAGTTTCTGGCAGAACTTTTGACAGAACAATTTTGTTTTGAACAAACATGTAATTGCATTAATTAAGTCCTAATTGGTTACTTTAACTGCTGAATTAGTTCAATTAGCTCAGTATTGGAATGAAATAATTCTGTCAGTCGTGCTTAAAGCACTTAATTGGCACGGCATTAAACAGTAAATGTTTGTAAGATAAGATAGCACATTTAATTTTCTGCTAAATTGCATTTCATTGTTCTGTCAGAGCAGGTGTGAGATGGGCTAGTTCATGGGCTGCATATGTTAGCGTTGCTTTAGAGTCTGAATTAGGTTTGCCATGCATGAAATCACATCACCGTGTGATTTCACCTTTTTTTAAAGAAAACTTTCTGTGACGAAACATAAAAGACGTTTTAAAAAACCTTCGTTTTTGGGTCCAGTATCTTCACACCGTATATAGAGATCTGAAGTTCCACTTTAGGAGTTTTCCGTCCCTCTGACTTCTTGATGTGCCTTTGAAACTGAGAAAAGCACAGATGATTTACCACAAGTACACACTATCAAGGGGACTGCAGGCATAGCTAGAGGTGTTGTTTTTTAAAAAATGTTGCCAGAGAGCAGCAGAGCATCCGGTGAAATGAAATGTTCCCAAACACGCCTCAAGAGCAATTCACTGACCTGGAGAAAGTCGAAAAACTTGACATAAATTGGGCGAGAGATATATGGCTTAGGAAGAGGACATCGTTACATTGCCCTAAATGGGTCCCCTTAAAATACTGCTGTGAATGAGTCACCCTATTATTTTGGTCTCATAAACAGTTTTACTTAGGTTCTGTGTATTGACCCTGGTTTAGTTATTAAATCTTAACAAAGCCTGTGCAAAACTCTGACCTAACCTGATGCTATGGTGTGGTCAGTGGTTGCCAGGAAGTTACTATGCAGTTGCTAGCATAAGTTGCTAGTTGATAGCATGAATGGTGATGGAATTGGGATTAGATATAATTAATATATACATTATTAAATATAATTTAAATCCATAATATGAGCAATGCTTGCCTTGGCAAACATAGATGAGTGCAGTAAAAAATGTTGCCAAAACATTTATGAAAATCTTATTTGAGAAAATTACAAAAATAAAATACAGATCATTCACCCGAATTACAGAATTGTTTTTCTTCTTTCAGTTTTTGTCTTGTTTACTGGCACTTTCATAATTTAAACTGCAGCTTGAGCCTGTTATATGGACTTTGGAAGGAAACTTTGCCTATTAAAATGTCTGCAGATTGACATTTAATTAACACAGTCATTTCTGGCCCATAAACTCAGAATGAAGGAACTGTGAACACGTTTTATAGCCCATAAATGCTTAGAATAGTGAAACGCTGTGGACACAAATACCTTCAGCTTCCTGACGGCCACTCGGACCATGTCTGTGCCTTTGGGCTGGTCCACCTCTGTAATTCCCAAAAACTACAGGAGCAAACAGCAGATACAAACCACAAGCCTTTTAATACAATGTCAGAACGCTCCAAATCTCTGCAGTAATGGAACACTTGTTCTACAAATCTGTTTATTTATTCACATTATATTTACAATAATGCATTTAATATTTTTATCCCTACAGAGTACAGTTTTTTCCCTGTGGAATTAAACCAAGGATCTTGGTGTTTCTAGTAGAATCATGATCTACTAGTTAAGCTACAACCAACTATTTAATCTGATTATGCTTTCAGCTACCAATAAATTAGAGGTAAACTTTATTGACAGACATTCTACTTTAAGTAAAGTTGCAACTACATGTCAACTAGCTCTCATTAGAGTATTGGTAGACAGTTAGGTTAGGGTTTTTAGAATAGGGTTTGTAGATTGTAGCTGGGGGAACCATCAAAATAAAGTGTTATCAGATATTAAGCAGACAGTTTACTCAAAACTCTAATGACTGCTAGTTGGCAAGTAGTTACATATAAAGTACATATAAAATGTATAGTTAGAATGTCTAAACTGGACTTTCAAAATAAAGTGTTTCCCAAATGTGCATCACCTTTAGCTGCATTTAAAACAATTTCTAATGTTTAAATGCCAAACTACTGCAGACCTTCATGTGGGCATAGAAATGTCACCATAATGCATTTACTATGTAAAGGTGCCGGTAGTGTTAAGCATATGGATGTGTGTGTATGTATGTATGTGTTGGTGGGTGATAATGAAGAGTATGATGATGAAGGTCAGGTAAGGTACAGTAAGCTTCAATAACACTTCCTTTGCGCATACACATGCACGCACACACACACACACACACACACACACACTCCCAAGTGCATTTAATACAACTCTGAACATCCATCATTCCAGCAGCTTTAGTGGGGCAGGTTATCTCTCTCACACTTACACACACATCTCACATCCCAAAGTCAAAGACGTGGTGTACCGCTTGTATTACGCCCCGGGCTGGAGTGGTTTAAATTTGGGTGACTGAGCTTGTGTGTGTGTGTGTGTGTTTCCAACCATGTAGTAAATACAGTAAAAGCAGAGACAACTACAGGAAGAAATCTGTATTAAACTGTACCTTTGCATTATACACGACGTGACTCTGCACCAGGGCTTCAGGTGTGTGCATGCTTGCTTTATCTGGATGAAAACAGAGAGAAGAGAGAGGATTCAGGTGCAGTGAGTGTACTGACAGCTGACAGGTGTGTTTCCTGTAATCTAACAAAACATCTGAGGTTTAAATGTCAAATGTAACGTAATTACATGCCACCATCAGAAAAACGCTAATGCTAAAGTCTTAAACTCCCGCAGTGTTAAGTGTACTACAATTACTCTCTCAGTAAACCATTTCTGTAATAGCTGCTCATTTAATCACTTTTTAAAAATTTACTTTAGTTAAATCAGTACTTTACACATTTTTTTTATGAAAAAATGTGTCCACCTAAAAACATATACATGTTAAGAGAGAAGACATTACAATAATTGAAACACACACACACACACACACACACAAACACACACACAAACACACACACACTACTTTTATGGTAACAATACTGTTACTCTTGTTTTTGGAAACTTGTAGATACATGGGCACACACACATCAGTACAGCCATATTTTCAACTTTACAAAACTTTTTTTCTTAGCAATTCCCAACACTGCTCTCAATTCAATTAAATATTGTCAATACGGTCAAAAAAAGTTGGTAAAAGTGCCTACAGTCGTCAATAAAATTTTGAATGTTCTTGTTGACCAAAAAAAAGAAATTATTTTTCAGCCTATCAGAGAGCAGCAATTTTTCCTAGTGGATGGACTGACGCGTTGTGCTTTATTTCCTGTTGCCTGCGTAGGTGTTGATGAAGGGCCCCTCCGTGTTGTTCTCTGTGCAGCTGAGGGTGATATTGTGTGTTGATGAATTGGCAGAAGGAGACCTCTGTGGTCAGTGCATGCGGTCGCAATGTAGACCTGACTCAGCAGGGCAGCCTTGCACAAAAAATAAAAGAAAACGGGGAAAACAGCGGGAGAGTGGGTGAGAGAGAAAGAGAATAAAAGATGAAGGGCCCATGAGACAGCGAGTATGAAAGATGGCCCTCAGAGTATAAGAACTGCGATGCAGACAAAAAACCAATAACATAATGAAGCTGACAAGCCGTCCGATCCTTTGCCAAGTAGGAGACGTTTATTTGACACCTTCATCACAGAACCTTTATAACACCGGCTCTTCAGCATTCATTACCACACACACACACACACACACACACACACACCACACACACACACACACACACTTTAATCATCTGACACTCCTCCTGCACACCAATTAATGCATGACAGAGAGAGAGATAGAGAGATCATTCAGACACACTCGCCCTGCTGCTGTAATGGCTTCAGGACATTAGAAATGAGAGCTACTTTAAGTTCTGCATGTCACAGAAGTTCTTTAAATGTGAAACTAGATTTTTATGGTTTCTGAATAAAATGCAAAACTTGCCACGCAGTTCTGGAGTTTGTTTGACAATTGAGTCGTATGCTTAGAATAAACCAAAGGACTCTATACAGCGGTCCAGGATGCCTCAGCTCTGTCTCTTAAATATTCTGAGGCCAAGATATGTCTGGGGGCCCCAGGAGCTTCTATACATCTCTCTAGTCAACTGAGCCCACCCCCATGTCTCTATGATACTGATGCATACAGTATGTATGACGGGGACCTGAAACAGATTCTAAACACTGCCAGTAAACGTCTATGGGATTTTTTGCAGTAGACTGAAAACATACAGAAATGTATATGAAACGTATGCACCATAGCGTTCCTCATTCAGCTAGTCAATGTCAATGCTGAAAGGTTTACAACAATAGCAATGCTTGCCCTAGGAAGCACCATTAGAAAATATTACTGTTATACATCAGAATATTAGCAAAGCCTTGTGATAATCGTACTTATGTTCTCAAACCACAAACCTTTTATATGGCAAAACACTGTGACAGAACTAAGGAGGCAATATATCACAAAGCACAGATGAGCTTTCGGTCCCTAGTGTGAAGGAAAATGCGGAGTCACGCACCACAATAAATAAAGGTGATTTACTAGGTCATTTAAATTTTTAAACACTACACCAAAAGAAGTTAAACAGAGCAATTAACAGGTTTATGTAGCTCACTGGTCTTTGAACTGCCAAATAATAAAGGTGGCACCAAGAAAACAGGTCCATTTTTAGCTTTAACCTTTGCGTCTCTCTGTACCTTCTTGAACTACAGAAAGGTTAGCGCACGGCTGGACGTCTCTGTCCACAGCTCAGGATTAAAGGTCAACCCTGTTACGCTGCGACCGATTGGCTATCAATTTATACAAATAATCATAAAGGGTAAACATTCAAAACAGCTAGTGAGAAACAAGAGTACAGACGAGGTCACTTAACATTTCACATTTAATATTTAAATTAGGTCTTGGAATACAATCTTTTGTCAAGGTGATTAGCATGCTAGGTTTATTTTGCTCGCAAACACAGTATTGCTCATTTTGCTCTGGCAAAGCAGACAAGCAACACATTTTAAATATATATTTAAGTCTATTTCATGGTGTTAAAAGCACTCCAAAAATGAAATCATTGGGATTTATTTATTGCATTTGGAAAAGAATTTCTCAGAATGCTTTTAAATGCCTGACAATACCAAAAATACATTTAATAAGGCAGGCTGATGTTTTCAGATGCATACACAATATATTACTAAGAAACATCTCTGGATGATGACATTATTGTTTATTAAAATAAAAGATGTGACATTTGTAATAAAACATGGGGGGGGGACACTGTGTGGGGAAATATTACTATATTATAAATTAAATTCTGTAATTATTAACCTGAGTATTTTCTGTAAAGTTATAAAACAGCATACAAAAATCACTAAGCACTTTCTTAATTTCTTTATTTATAACAAGAATCTGAGACAGACAAATGTTTATACATAGAAACTCTTTATTTTGAGAATTTATTGTGCAATTTGTGTTGAATAACTTTTCTTCTTTAAAAGTTTTGCAATTTTTGTTTAATGCGAATCATGAATCATTTAAACTTGATTATCTATTTATGCCTGAAAACGTTAATATTCCCTCTGAATCGTTTGCCATTAACACGGTGCTTTCAGCACGAAAACTGTTTACACAGAACGAAGTGTCCCTCAGTGATCGTAAAGGTCAATGAACGAGAAGTCCCACGTAACGTCTAGTTCATTAAGCAGCACAATCGCATTCTGAAAAAGACCAATCGTGTATGAGAGCCTGTGTTTGGACCTAATGATAATTTCAGCCAACGAGTCTCACTTGAGGGCTATGAAATATTCAAACCAACCTACTGCCGCGTCTGCTGTCAGAGATAAACTCACCAAACGTGCACTGTGACCACACCGACAGGTCTAAAGGCGCTTCTGTCACGGCCATCAATAAAGCATTAGCCTGGAAGGCAAACTTTCTGTGGGAAGCAGGTTCACCACGAACAGGAACTTTGTCACCTACACTATGAATTCTGGTCTATCTGTGGTGTTTCACATTAGGCAAAGTGTGTGTGCAGAATTGGAATTGGAAATGAAGAGCAGAAATAAGTGTCTGAAATCAACCTTTGAAAACTTGATGTGTGAGGGTAAAACTCGAGTTTCCTTCTTTTTTGCACAGCTTTCGTGCAGGTTTAATCTGGTAATCATTATTTCCCCAAAGTCATTTGTTAAAACTAATCAGTCTGGAGTTTGTTTGACAACAGTAAACTATAAAATTCTCAGGAACTGGATTTGTTATGGTGGCGTTAGCAAACATAGTTAGCCATCAAATAAATAAAACAATACATTTAGCCCATTTGATCTGCAATGTCTTCATTTTCTTTAGCTAAACTTGATATAACGGTCATTTTGATAATTAAAAATAATTTGAAGCCTGTTGGTAACCAAACAATAGTGACACCCATTAACTTCCATTGTATGAACACAAAACCACTGAGAGATTATCTGTAAAATATCTTCTTTTGTGCTTCACAGAAGGAAAAAGTCACACAGGGTACAAGCTGTATAAATTAACATTTATCCTCGTCAGTCAATTAGATTTGTTAATACTGTAGTTACGTTGAATCTATTATCTCACCCTTTCTCCTGTTAAAAGCTCTGTTCATTCTGCAGATGTGCCTGTGAAACGTAGACAGAGTCCAAAGACAAGCCACCTAAGGAAAAAACAAAAACATTTTGAGTGGATACACACATAGCAGTCAAACAATCAAGTTACCACATAAAAAAAGTGAGCCCAAGTTTGACAAAGTGCGAGTTTGCAGAACGATGCTCTACTGGTGATGGTGGTTGCCGATGTAACCCCAGGCAGGGTGATGTTGAAGGTTCTGAGTTACTAAAATTACTATCCTGCAGTCAATATTGTGTCCCTGAACAAGACGGTTCACTCCGGGAGGAGTTTGCTAAAGCTAGACTTTGCCGCCAATTAGTTCTCTGTATGTCAGTTTCAGTTTTGGAGTGGAAGACAATTCTGTGCAAAGCTGACTCAAATATTTTATACTCACTTAAAAGGTCCCTAGCACAGATTGTTCAGTGTGTACTAGGTTGAAACAAGATCTCTGTGGTTCAGAACTTATCCGCCCTTAGTCACTGGGGTGATGTCTATTCCCACATTTGCTGTGAAGTGTTTGGTTGATGTTGAGTGAGATGACACAGAAGTAGGCGAGATCAAAGCAACATTATGAAAGACTGCTGTTGTCAGATTCATCACACATCAGGCAGGCACTTTCAATGTCAAAAATTAACCCATTTAAGGGCTGATCCTCCTGCCTGAGAACAAACAGACTTCAGAGACCCACGCAACTGACATACCACCAACAACTACTCAATCTTTGCCATGCAAAGCACACTGTCTTTGGCTTTAAGGATGCTGCAATTAATCTGTTCCAATGTGGCGTTCCACTAAGATCTTTTCCTATATTAGTGGATTTATTTGATGTCAGGATTTCAGAGCATCCTGCTGGTGCTGTGCCATATTTGGCTCAATAGCTCAATGACAGGAGCAAGAGTCAAGTGGCTTCTATGAAGTCCTGAACAACAGGAGAAACAGAAGTCTTCTTTTTCTCACAGGAATCACAGCTTTGCTCTCAGACTGATCTGAAGTGCAAAAAGAACCAGCACAAAATACGTCATGTTTTGCCAGAACTGCAGCCTGTCAATCAAGAACCATCCGTAGAGAAGGAAATGGAAGAATAAGAAATAGAACTAAACGGAAATAAAGAGAGGGCCAATTTGACAGTCTGTGTTCAAGGATGTTTCTAAATCTGAGTTGTCCTTCTTGGAGTGCAGCTTAATCTTTCAGTTCTGACAATGTTCCATCAGGAGAAACGTGAAGAAACTTCAGCAATCTTCCAAAACTTGGTATAAAGGCAAGAATATACTAAGGGCCACTATGGAGCCTCATATTTGACTGATTTAGAATACTCTACTCTGTATAAAACAATACAAAAGTAGCAAACAAAGACTCTACATAAAATTCTGGGTCTGTGGCTATTAAATATTTATTTCTAATCCAAAATTTTAAACTTATATGACCTTCCCTTCTTCAGATGATATTTGATGATACGTCTATACAACAAAACTTAAGACTTTAAAGATCTGAGCAGTTTAACATCCAAGCAGTTATTCACTCTCAAATCAAATAATTGACCACCTCCAACAGAGCTCCAAATCAAATATGGTGATACATAAATCAATGAGTTTTGATGTTATTGACATGCTGTATACATTATTGTCCTTTTAAAAGTTTGCTACCCATTTCCACTGTATGGAAAAAACATACTTAGATTCATTGGACATTTAGAATGCCATGAAGGCGAGTAAATGGCAGAATTGTTATTTTTAAGTGAACCGTCCCTTTAAAATTCTGCTTTTAAACACAGCTCAGTAAGTTTTGGCACTAAGTATATATAATATAATAAGAAAAGTGAGGGGAAAGCAACATACTAAATTCACACTTGACCTGACACATTAAAGGGGCCACTTAACACCCATGAATTCAAGGAAGGATTAGTTTAATGAGACACAAGGATTTATTTCCCCTGACTGAGCATGACAGCCTATGTCTTAAAATTGCACATATAATCTCAGAATGTTGACATGTGGCAGAAAGCAGATGATGGGTGGGACCTTTCCAACTTCAGCCTAATTAAAACAATATATAAAAAGACAAACTTTCTAGTTGCCGTTATGTCACATTGCACATGGCATAACTTGTTCCTAAACATATTTTTAGTTATGTTAAAGATTGTTCAGCCCACTCAATGCAGCATTTTACCTGGTATGACAGGCTAACAAAAGAGATATATAAAATTATTCAAAGGAAACAGCGAATTTCTTAGGAGAATTACCATTCTGGACAAGACCTCACCAGCCATAACCAATTCAAGCCCATTAAATTTTACTTTCCGTTTGCATCGTTAAATGAGTTTTTAAACCCATTCAGCTTTACGCTAGCTTTTCCTCAAAGGTGAAAAATCGTATTATCAATAAAGGACATGCTTAAAGATGTTTTTAAATGAAAGATTTAAATGAAAGCAGAGTTTTGACAAAGGTGAGATAATGGCTTTAATTATATTCCTGATGCGAGAGACGGATCACTGGCCTGAATCTGAGAAACATTCCTGACAAAGTCATTTAAAGTTGGGATGCGAACCAGGAGAGAGACGTGTAGCGGAGAGCGAGGGAACCAATCTCATTCCAATCATCTTCCATTTCAGGATACAGATCAAATCATTTAGCTGCAGATTTTAAACGGTGCTGGAAATAAGTTCAGTGATTCCCAAGGATCAAAGTGGAATGTGTGCGCTGTCACAGGGATCAGATTCCCAGCAGCAGAAGCTGTGGTTCTGAATCTTCATGAAGTTTTAATGGGCTGCACTTGTAAGGCTGTGACTTTAATATTTTTGTACATTATATGCTACTTATTAGTAATCTCTGTAAGGAGGGCAAGCATGGGATTGGATAACAGAAGCAAGAGCTGTGAGCGTTTACGTCATCAGTTGTCATCAGTTAACTAAAAATGTAAAATGATACAGTTGCTAACAAATTTAACCATTTTAATGATAAGGAATGAACATTTATTACAAATTTTATCTGAAGGACTATCGACCTGGTAAGAGCTGATGCCATATATAACAAAATGTCTTATGTCATGTGGTGGCACTAATATACACTTACTTTTTAATGCACAGATCCGACATCAATATCTATAATTGCCAGTGGACATATCAAGGCTTGTTATTTTATCCATGTGCATTCCATGGGAATCGAACCCCAGACTTTGGAGTTGCTAACCCCATCAGCTGAGCTACAGGAAAACTGATAAACTGTATATATATAGTCTAAGCTATATGATGATAAGTGTTAAATTCTATCACAATATCTACCTGGTATCTGAGATATTGGCAGGAAACTAAATAGCCTTCAAATATTAAACTAAAACGCAAAACTGTTTTCAGTGCAGATTCGCTGCAGATTGTCTTAAAGGCAAAAAAGCAATAGTGCACCATTAAACTCAGCATGACATTAAAAAAAGCCCTATTTACTTTCTGGTCTTATTGTGAATGATTTGTGCATATCCCAAAGCTAAAACTATTTGTCTTCGTAATCGTTAATCAAAATGTACTAACTTGCTCTTACTCTAAAACATTTTTTTTTCACACTGACGTCAATCTGACGGCATCTGCAAGGAAAAAACAGCCAAACGTGCTTTAAATCCCCCCCCAACCACCTGCCAGCTGGAAAAAGGCAACCACCATATGAAACTGGCATAGCAAACGCAGTTCCAAAATCTATTCAATAAGCAGACAGTCTGGTATCATGCATGTCCACACACAGATGTTATCCTGAATGAGATTTGGCCATGGGGTAAACACAAAATCAAATTGAACATGATTTTGCTTTTTGCATGTTTTGCACAAATGTATCCATCCTCTTAATAACCCCTTAAAACAACTTGCCTTTTTCCAATGACATGAATTCATCTTACTGGACTTTATGCTGGTGCATCAATCAGTCACACATACATTCTTAAAGTGACAGATACACTAAAGGATTCTGGTAGAGCGGTACTAAAATAAGACGAGTGAGAGGTCATCCAGACTACCTAGGGGAAAGGTCAGATAATCACTCAGGAGAAATGCATGTAGAGGACAGATGCAGGTGCTTGCATCTCTGCAGAAAAGAGAGATAACCAGCATGTTGTGTTTTGGATGCTGTTCCTGGTATGAGATGCTGGTTTTGTTGGCAGGCATCCTCTTTAGGCTTTTAAGCCTCCTAATCAGCAGGACTTCATAAACACAATGTATAACCTGGTACACACAAGTTAAAACACCACCAAACCAGCACTTACCAGTAGACACTGAAGCTTGTTACAGTATACAAGGTTATTCTATGAATATGTGTTTATCCAATCAGGTGGCTTGAATTCCATATAATGGGGAACGAGAAAGCCAAAACATGGTCCATCAATTTAATGTCTAAACATAAAAACAGTCAATAAGAATCTTTGCATGCACAGTTTGGTTGCAATATTTAAATTCATCTATGTTGCTACCAAACTATTAATAAATCAGGCAAATGAGTTTTGCATTAGAGATATGGGAACCAAAAGGGATGTGCTGCTCTGTGATGCATATAATCTCATTATCAGAAAGTTAAGAAAGCCAATTAAGCTTTAAATCAGCAGACAGCGTAATTTAAAGTCAAATATGCAGCATGAGGCCCTGCAAGACAAAGTCTCAGCAGAACCTTCAGCCAGTGTTTCCAAAGAGGGACACGAATATTACAGGGCACAACCCATAATCGCAGCTGTAGTTTGTTTTTTCATACACATGCCGGCTAAAAGCTGGCTTAAACTGCTTTACTGGTCTTTCAGGCTGGCTCTGGTTTGCTGCTATTGGGTATTTCTGAGCTGGTCTGTTTGGAAGACTGGTGGCTGACCAGCTAAACCAGATGAACACCATTTTGGCCAGTTTTAAGCAGTTTTTTCTCACAATAAGTATTATTTACAGTACAACAAAAATAATTTATTTTTTGAACCTTGAATTCATAATATTAAAACAGACTTTGTGTGTTCAAATCCAGGAAGTGACCCATCACTGTAGGACTAATGAATCACTCTGGGCCAGTGGATCTGCTGTACTGTAGATCAATGAACTTCACTGAAACATTTCTTGGGTTGAGTGTGGAATGGAACACACACCGAACACAACCGCTCTGCTCGGGTCTCATGGGCAGTGCCGACTCTTGACAAGACAAAGCACTCTGGAATAATGAAGTAGGTTCATAAATCTCAGCTGGTGAGTAAGAGCACGCGTTGAACTCGTTTTTATAATTTCGCTCTAATCTTCATGGCTGCTTTTGCATGATAAGGACTTCCCCTGGTGGAATGCTGCAACCTCTCCAGTCCCTTAAAATATGCCCATATTTTACTGTCAGGCATTGATTTCTGAGCTGTTTCCTCCGTGTGAAACCGCAAAGCAGTTCAAGGACGGACTAAACTAAATTTAATTATTCGCCTTGTTTTGAATGAGTGAAAGGCGGGAGAAGTTTGTCTGAATCTGATGTTTAAGAGTTTCTGTCAAGGCTGATCGAGCTAAACGCTCCTGCCAAAAAAATAACAGGTTGTTCTTATTTACCAAAGGAATGTGAGATAATGAGATGTATTGAAGGCCTCTTAGAGAAACAAACGTTTGCTGCAAGTAAACAAGGGTTGTATTGAACTTCACATTAATAGATTTGGAAGTCAGTGGTGTAGACAGTCTACTCTAGTCCATTGTTCCTTGCCACACATTTTTAATACGACAAAACCAACCCAAAAGGCCCATTATAGGAGGTCAAGAACCCCTCTGTACTTTCACTTCCTCATATTTCACTAGATTTAAATTAGCATTATTATTAATAACCACTAAACCAGCAAACAAACATAAAACAATGAAACAGATTCATCAGGTAGCTTCTGTCTTTTAATAAGCCACCTGTGCTGGTCTGAGCAATCTTACAGCAACTGAGGAAAAGTTTTGCATTGTGAATCTATGGCGCTATTTCTTTGAGCATCCCAACCAACTGAACCAGAAACACTTTTCAGTCAGTGGCATGAAAAATAAACGTAATACATGAGAGAGAGCGAGAGAGAGAGAGAGAGAGAGAGAGCGAGAGAGAGAAAGAGAGAGAGAATGAATGAAAGAAATGGGGGAGTTTTTGCAGTTTCATTTGGTTTCACACAGCAAAATCACAATCTTTACAAGACCCCCCGAACCTGCTGTTTACATTACCCCTGTGGCACATGTCTTGTAGCCCAATTTGTAAAGCAGAGCGCTAACAGCACCAGGGTCAAAGGTTTAAATCCCAGGGAACACAAACTGATAAATGTATACAGGCTTTGAATAAAAGCCTGCCAAACATATAAATGCAAATGTAAATCACAGCAATAGCAGAAGCTTGAAACAAGAGCAGATTACAAATGTAAAGATACAGAGAAAGTCAGTTTAACATAATCAGTCTAGACTGCTGTGTTATTATCAGGAATAGCAGAAAATGTCCAAGCTGCTCTTAACATCTGACTGCTGAACACGAAATGCTATTTCATTTCCACGCACATCTGAGATATTTGCATTGTAGATTCTGAACCAACCTTGATGTCTCCCTGTAACACCAAAACACATATACTAACAAACAGATGCAGATGGAAACATATGGAGATGATAGTCATAATTAGCCATTTTATTTGTTGATTGTGTTTATGACAGAACTGCCCAATGCATCAGTTAAATATTATTAATGTGTTCTGTTTGTTTTTCTTGCAGTTCTAAACAATAATCAGAACCTTCAGCTCAGCACGAGTCTCTCTCACGCACACACACCCACACACACACAAACACACACAAACACACACACAGACAGATGGAGTGAAGGAGAAACTCTTTACAGATCATTTATTTATGAAATCAAACCCAGATTAAATGTTTAATAGAAGTTATTTACATTTGTGTGGTTGAATTTAATTATCATTCAAGCTTAACAAGTGAAATATACTGCAAAACTTTATACAAGAATCCTTAAAAAGTGTGAGTGTCATTAAATTACTATTCACTCAACCTACCAAAAAAAAAATGCGACATATATTGCGACCTGATGCAAGCTGCGTTTTTCCTTTTGCCAAGAATGACCGGTTGTGACATTCCAGAAAATAGGCTATATATGTTTTCCCTGAAGCAGCCATAGAGCCCACAGGATTGCATTTCTGGAGCAGAACTCTAAACAGAGCAGATATATTAAACCCCCGAAGATGCACTGTCACATTGTGCCTGTGAATGAGTGTGTTTAGACTCTTATTCTGTAACCAGTCTCAGCCTGTAGGCAGAAACTTTTATCCCTGCTCCTAATATGTTGTTGGTTTGTATTTATAGTGAGTTGTGTTGATGTACCTTTTGATGAGGTGAGGGCAGGAACGAGGAGACAAACACAATTCATGGTTAATGAGCGTGTTTTCCCCAAGAACTGTTTAAACAAGCAATGTTGTGACTCAGGACATGAAACAAATAACAACAGACGACTCTGTGCGTGCCGCCACCCCCTGGCAGCAGAATCAACATTACGTCAAAAAGCAAATGGCAACAATTTATAATTTGCCACCGCAAATAATGAAAGGGCCCTAAAATAAGCTCGGGCGGCAGATAAAATGCAGTCTAGAACAAAGAGCGTTAATGCCTCACGCAGAGTTATGTACATAACAACACAAAGGGTAAAGTACAGCGCAAGCCTGCGTGCAGCAATTAATGCCATTTTTAATGCATCACAAGTAAACAAGCTGAATTTCATTTGAAAATGTAATTTGAAAATTAAAGCCGAGATTTAATTAGAAAATTACGGCCGATTGTTGGTACGTCAGTCTAGTACAGTAAGTGGTTATAAGCGCAACGTGCTTGTTTGATGTACTCTGATTTATAAAAGGGGCGGTGCCAACTGTTGCTACCGTGTTTGGAAAAACGGGATGGAGGTTTTGGGGGGAGAGTTGGAAACTAACAGGTGTGAAATTATATCCATCCATCTTAGTTGTGCAGTGCACCTATTCATGTCAACCCGACCCCCTGCGGATAACACTTCCAAAATTATCTTAATACATCATGTTACTGTTTAATTGCATTTGTGCGAACGGTGCTGGGTTGATTTTTTTATTTTGTTATTGTATGATTAATGTAATTAAACGAGGACATCATTATTTAATAACATTTAAGATATTCTGTGGAATTGATGAATTTTTGTGCACATGAAAGATGCTGCGATGGAACAAAGGCAGGCTGTGCAGTCAATGCTAAAGAGAGACCAGATCTCCAGCCGCAGGCTGCCTAATGCATGCACACGCATGCATGTATTGTGCAGAGATAAAACAGGGAGGCATTCTGACAATGTACAGGGCCAGTTCCAGTTCCTCAGAGCTTACATCAAAAGCACCAGCTCTTTATTTTCTTCAGTACTGCCTAATACAGATATACCAAGGCGTTTGTTTATGGAGAATGTAAGTATGTCACCAGTAGATTAAAATGTCTTCTGAGCCACATCCTCTCTGGCTCTGATTCAAGGGGAACTGCTGGGGAGAAAAACGATGTAGTTATCGAAGGCCGAACGTAACGGGCCAGGCTTCTGTATGAACAAAGCATGCTTACTATACCTTTAGATTATTGTTATGGACAATAAAGCCTTATAGACCGTGATTAAACCCAGCCTGATAGGAAACAGTGAATGGAGGAGCTAAACAGAGGATGCTGGAGATATTTATGGCCCTTTCTCTCCAGTGCTGGTCTGGTACAGGGGAGATAAGATTCTTGCCGGCTGCACAGGTAATACGAAAGACCTGTAAAGCCACCCTGTGATCTGCTTCTATGGATTATTGCTAAATATAAAGTGAAGGTAACAATACGTCCAAGGCATAACAGGCTAAAAGACTCAGGTGGTTATATAAACAAACATGCACTGAAATCCACAGACAATCTCTCACAGGGAACACAATGCTGCTGTCTGGTGCAGTAGTCTTAAAAGCAGAAATGTTCATTATTAGCTCATTTAGGATTTGACAGTAGGGTCATTATGGTGGTGGGGTGGTTTAGATATGCACTGATAACTGAAGGCAACACAAGGTTGATATATGTGCTGTCAACAATGCGCCCTTGAACAAGAACTTATCTTTAGGTTGCTGAAAAGGAACAGTTCCTGTACTATGTGCACTTAGTGCATTATGTGTACTTAGTGTACCATGTATTATGGCTGTGTCCCAAAACACAGCAAATATCTACTGTCTACATAAACAGTATGCCTTATGAAGGGCAGCTCCATAACTGATATGAAAATGAAAGGTTTTTGTTAGCAATTCAATAAGCAAACGTCTTTTAAAATGTGTGCTATGGTAAAATAAAAACTATGGTAAAATAACTATGGTAAATAACTCTGAATGTACATGTTGGAAACAGAGTAAATCAGAATGAAACACATTAATTGGTTGGTGTTACTTATTTCTTTACATAATTCACTTTATAGCCAATGAGGATCTGAGCATACCCACCAGCACAAAACCGAAACCCTGCTCAACCAATGGCATGAGTTTGAGGCGGGACTATCTGTCTGTCCAAACACCAGATAGGGGAATTTTCAATTAAACCTGTTTGAAAACAATTAGTATTTTTACAATTGCATTTAATAATGCTAGAGTCTTAACACTGGTCTTAAGCGTCCAGGTAAAACACAGCGTGTTAGGGCAGCTATTCATCTTTTGAATTATATGATGGATGTACTCCACAGCTGTCCCTTTATTTCCACCCTATTTTTTCCTGTAATATCACGTTTGTTGTGATATCACTTTATGTTCATGTTTTCCATTACATGGTTACTGCTCACATCACAGTCTTCTTTCTTATTTTCCTCAAGACAATCAGATAACACTGTCTGAATATTGATTACTCATAAAATGAAAACAGAGCCATTCCAGGGAAATATGAGTAACTGGAGATGGGGAGGATTCCCACAGGACCGGAGACTGCTTGGCTGCTCCAGAATTTACATCCCGATCTCATACACTGACAAACTTCTCCATCTGAAGATCCATCTGAAAATACATTTCATAACAAACCCCAAACAATGCATGTTTTATTAATCATTTCAGTGTAGGAGGTGCAGAAACGGCAGAGCAAACCTCTCAATTCTGATATGATGTTATGATGATGATATGAACATTGTCCACAGTCAATAAACAACAGCAGGTGTATCTGGACTGAACACACACCTACATGGCTTGCTATGATTGAAGATTTCTAACAAATAGCATAATATTAATCTGCATAATTCATCTGCTAAAATTTTAACTTCCAAAATAAAAAGTTCTAATCAATGGAAGCCAGTGATCGCAAAATAAAAATGAGTAAATAAACAAATGTTATTTTGAGATGGCATGTTTATTTTTGAGATACTGGCTTGTTATCTCAATATCTTTGAGTAACTGTTTTGTTAACTGTTGTTTTATAGTGAAGGTACCTTTTCTTGCACAGTGCTTAACAAATACTAAACTTTAAAGGCATTGTTAGTAGTCAACATACAGAAAAGCCATAAATCAATGCTATGTCTCCCCACTTTGCCACAAGTAATAACCCTTAGAAATGCTTTTCTATTGGTAACAGATTGTTGCAAATCCATAGATCCATCATTCATGCTTGTATACATCATCTATAGATTTAAAATACACTGTTACAGCACAGATTAGGTCAGGCCTAGTTGCTCCTGGAAATACAATGAGCTTCAGGGTTAAGAACAGATCAGCCACAAAAAGAGTCTCTACAAATGAACAACACTCTGTGTGCTCAGAAGAAACCGTTCATTGACCCTCTAAAGACATGTGACAATTATACAGTCATGCAAAATATCTGTCACAGCAGGAATGCTGTGAGAAGGATTCAAGTTTTGTTCATCTTCCTGTTTTCTCCTGCAGAGGAAATGGTGTAATGAGTGCATTCTAAAGGAGATGGTGGGCGTCACTTTCTTGGCAAAGGGGACAGTTTTATTTGGACCGCACCCAGAGGGTCACTCCCAGGAAGTCTCAGGGTGGACACCTTACAAAACACTCTGAAGCTCTTCCTGTGCAGGTCTTTAGACGACAATACCACATGCCTTTCATCTCACACAGCTTGTGTTCCTCCAAAGCACCTCTGACTTTACAAAACCATCATGTGGAGACTCTGGATGTGGATGTTTGAACAACATGACTGCAAGTCCTGGATTTTGCTTGATGGTAACTTCCTATTCGTCTTCTTTTTGGGAAGGTCCTAAAAATACGCACATGGTAACTTTTTTAATAATTGAGTGTGGGCAAAATGTGTATTAACACACAAGTGGAATTTTATCTTTAAAATAATGGTTAGGAAATGTTTGTTTCATGTCCCACCTCAAAAAAGAATACATTTAATTTCTCTATTGTATTTGTGTAAGTGTCAGAAAAAAATCTACTAGGTTGGTTATGATGGACATGCTGGATTACACTGTTGGAAGTTTTCACTGGGGAGTTGTTCTGAACAACTAAAACAAACTCAAAGCGAAATCTAAAAGCGAATGATTTTGATCTAAAACCTGGTCCAAACAAAGAAGTTTAAGTATATCGGGCTATTAACAGTTCCATCAACTAACAAGAAACTCTTTCACAATGGTCGACTGCAGGTCTTCCGCATTGTTGAGCCCTGGCTCAGTGAACTAGCATTCCCCTGTTTATTCTGCCAACATTTCTCCATCACAAGGTGAACACAACAATTTTCTGAGGTTTCAGTGAGCGTCAAGATGCTTTATTAGCACTGACATAGAAGCAGTATACAAATCAAATATATTTTGTCATGACCATGAACAACAGGCCTTAATAACTTACTTTGAGGTAGCCTGTGACAGAATTATGACGCTATAATGACAAGCCTTTGATAAAACTGGTGACATTTTGGGACCACGATCACACTATATAATTTCAGGACTTAAAATTCACAGCGGGGCACAGCACTGCCTCTTCAAGAACAAATGCATGAAATGATGCAACCCGGACCAGATGTTCGCTTCGGTGCAATGCGAGAGGTCACAGAGAAACCTTCAGACCAATCACACAATGAGATGTAATGAAATCTCTCTCTTTCAACCATCAGCTGTATGAATTACATCTAAATGGGTTTTCATTAAATCCCCCAGCATCTCTCTCTCACTCTCTCACTTCAGCTAAACTAGCTGGAGCTATAAAGCTCTTAATTAGCGTATAAAAATCACAATAGTGCTCTTCTAAATCACGGCCCAAATGATGTGTGAAATAAGCCTAAATGAATCATATCACGCTCATAGCAGACTGCATCTTCTCTCGGAAAACAAAATTTAGTAGGAAAACA
Organism: Ambastaia sidthimunki; assembly: GCA_036877625.1. Taxonomy (NCBI): domain Eukaryota; kingdom Metazoa; phylum Chordata; class Actinopteri; order Cypriniformes; family Botiidae; genus Ambastaia; species Ambastaia sidthimunki. The sequence goes on from JAZGTK010004064.1 coordinate 23,097, forward strand.
ATTAACAGTGAGCTGCATTTAGTGGCCGGGACAGTATAAACATTACAGAGAAAGTGAATTACAGTAATAGCTCACCAAAAAACCTTCATGTCATTCTAAACTTGTAAGGTGTTATTTTTTCTTACACAAAAGTTACATTTTCTCCTAGCAAACAGAATTATTACTCAGCTGAATGTACAGTGACATTTAATAGTGACCAGGGACTGTCAGGCTCCAAAAGGACAAAAACACCATTAAAGAATCATCAAAGTGGTCTGTACAGCTTCTGAAGTCATGAGATAGCTTTGTGTGTGAAACAGAGAGAAACAATGTTGATATTCACTAATTATTATTAATTATTATTAACTTCTAACCTCATTCAGAATTAAAAATGTAATTTCAGACTGTGTTACTATTTACAAGCAAATCCTTTCTTTGGTGTCAGTAGTGTTGACGCATCACACAGAAAAACATTTTTTATTTTAGATAAACAGGCCAAAAATATTGATGACTCATCTTGCACTCAGAGGCTTATGCAAATTGTATCCAATAAAATGCTCTCTATATCCCTCTGCTAAAACCAATATCCACAGATTAGCAATAGCAAATACTAAATCATGGTTTGTGGCTGTGACACAGGAACAAAAACTGTGCCCACCAAAACAAAAAAAAAGAAAAACACAAAGACGTCTATGAGGGCGACCACTGCATGCTTGTCCAAATTATTTTCTGTGGTTATCGATGACACACGGATGCTGTCGGAATAGTTTAATTTGCATTTTACCCTGTATATTCCCTTAACGATACATCATGCAAACATTTCAACAAATCATTTCACAGGCTGTTGGCTCATAACACGTCCCCATGACAACCTAAACACGTAATTACGGTTGCATACACATTGACAATCACACACACAAAGGACACTTTTTTCTTATTCCAAATGTGTGGAATAAATCACACATAATTCACTCCCCTGACTGAATCAATACCAGCATTCCTAACAAAACGGTATTAAGCAGGCAAATAAAAATGAAGGAGTAGCCATAACTTTTTTATTACCAACTTATATTCAGATCTGTACAACACCTCGCCGAGATGAGCCAGCCTGGTATCAGGTCATGTGACTTTGGTGCTAATCCCTCATGCCTGGACTGTTCTCCACACCGTGGCTTTAAAACTGTTGCTTTACTAATAAATTCATACTTTCTGCTAAATGGGAAGCCTGTTGGTTTCTATGCTTCAGTGAAAACAAATAGACAACCCATTACATTTGTGAAGCACCTGCTTCAGTCAATTACAATTTAAAGCCGGGAAACAAATACAAAAACAGAAATCTAATTTGAGAGGAAAAGAAGGGAGACAGAGTGAGACGCAGATTCACTGACAGGAAACAAAGAATCACAGGCTGGTGACTGATTGTGTCTGTCTGGGTGTTTTGTATGGGAGGACAGTGGTTGTGTGGTGTAATATCCATCTCTTTTGTGCGCAGAACTGTGAACTACAAAAGTGTTATTTATTATAGCTAACAGACTAGATGTTTTCTAATCATTGTCTGGAATAGAAAAGCAGGGCTTAGAAACAGGTAATTTGTGTATTTCTGTGAGATCATATTGCCAGAAACATCTGTTTAGATTGAATTTGTCAGTCATCGCTGCACAAGTATTTTCATAGATTTCATTTGCATGCAAGTTACACAACGTGTGGTGGTGATAAAAGCCATATATCAGCAGGGGAAAGAACACTCAGCTTTACTACAATGTTTTCCATCACGAAACTAAAACCATGTTGCTAATTTGCTCAAGGTAAAACTTGCTGGCAAACACAATAAATAATTACTTTTCTCTACACGAAGGACATCGTGTGAAATAAAACAAACATAATCTAGTGTTAAAACCGAGGTCCAGCTCTCTCTAAACAAAACACTGCATCTTATTTTCTATTCAAATTATTTTCCATTATTGTTTGAAGCATAATTTTTCAAAACTGAATGCGTGTGTCTGTGCCTTGCTGTTCAGGAACTTCTGCATAACCACCGATTATAGCTGAAGTGTGTAATTTCTGCACCTCTAGCAACAGAATTACAAAAATAATGACTGTAGTTTCCTGTCTCCAATCTCCCTTCTGCCATTTGGAGGCCAAATAGTCCCGCCTCAAACTCTTGTCATTGGTTAAACTAATGTTTCAGGTTCAGGCTGGTCTGAAATGTGTGCACTTTGCAGTGAACATCTTTGCTTCTTTCTGTCTATAAATACAGGAAGCAATCAACAGCCTGTGCTTATGTCAACACTTTCAAGACACAGCCAGTCAGAAATGATTCTATAATCTTGAACCCTACAACAAGACTAAAATCCACCCTCACAAAACAACACAATCTGAACCAGATAACTCAAGTTCAGGATAAAACTACAAACCAATAATATTAAG
>JAZGTK010004065.1:0-25501 GCA_036877625.1 Ambastaia sidthimunki
CAATATTTGTTATAATATATAGTGCATTAGCCATTTGCATCTGCCACGAGTAAATACAGATGTAAATGTTAACCCTTCCAAGTCTTAGCATATGATTACCAAGAACTTCCTTATACACCGACTCGCGTTCAGCCACTGTATTCCAAAATGTGTGTAAATGTATTATAAAGAAACCCGCCAGGCTGGTCTAAGGTCAGTGTATAGGTCATATTGCTCTGCAGCCATCAGTCCCATGAGTTCCATTGCTGTTTAAGTGGGGAAGAGGTTATCAAACCACCCATTTCATCAACAAGACCCCAGTGGCTCACAGCAACACCAGATCAATGGTGCTAACAGCTGCAGACACCTGTTGTCTGGTCTGGCCATATCAACTAACGCCAGTTACACAGCAGCGTGTTCGTGCAAGACGGAGAGAGAATGCTGTATGCGTGTTTGCACGGCCATTTAGACTCCGCGTGTGCTGCTGTTCTAAGAAACCCAAGCGAGCAATGAAAACACTCAATATCGCACTTAGTGCAACATGGTGCAAGATTCGTTTACAACAGCGCCAGAGAGATCAACAGCCACTTGGAGATTTTCACTCCCAATGTAACTGCTCAACTGGACAAGTGTTAAACATTTGCGTGTGTGTGTGTGTTTACAGGTTTATTGGTGTGTTTTAGCTTTATTTGTGAGGGCCAAATGTCCTTATTAACAGTGAAATATGACAACCAACTTGTAAGGACTTTTTCGGGTTTATAAATGGGCCAAATTATGTAGGAAATCTAATGCCATGCACGTCTCGGTGAGGGTTACCTTTAGGGGGGGATGTAGGGGTTGGTTTGGGGGTTTAAAATATCATTAGCCTGATAATTAGCCTAGCAACAAGTAAAACGTAAAATTGCAACTGAACTAGCCAGCCAGTGAGTCAGCATGCATTTCTGTTGTGTGGCAGTTTTGACATTTTGTTTAACAGGAAAGAAATCATGCGACTTTTAAGTGCCGTGTGGGAGGGTAGAAAATGACAGAATTTTCAATTTAAAGAAAACTCTGTGGAAAGTGTGATTCAAATGTAGATTTTCGTGACGTGATGTCGTGCAACTTTAAAGATACAAATATTTTTGAAGCTGCGTTTAAAAGACACTTGGCTCAAAATGGCTCAAGAAGACCATGTGACCCGCCAGTTTGCGCTTCTGAGCGTATGCTTGTAAAACAGACAGACCTCTCAACATTTGTGCCACTCTAGTAATCAAAAAACAAGCAGAAGCTCAGTCCAAAGACCCTGTGAGAGACCCTTGTGGTGCGGCACTAAAACTAATCATTCCAAATCACTGAAATTCATACGTTGCTGCCAGACAGAAATGATCTGGTTTATAATCAACAGTCATGCTATAAAACATTATAGCAAATACACTTCTATTCAGAAAGCAGAAATGATGGCTTTGTTAAAGTGCATTAGACTCTGTTGTGTCATGTATGTCAAATAACATACAAAAGTGTCTGAAAATAGCTGTACTCACAGGCATTATTATTATTATTATTTTTATTATAAGGTGTTGCGTGACCACAATTTCTTGTGGCTCAGTTCTGTTGCCAATCTTTTTGTGCCGTCCGTCTTGTACCTGCAAAAATACTACATTTAGAACAACATTCTCACATTCGTTTGTACAGAAATACAAAATAATGTTATATTTTTTGAAGGCCTGGGCAAACATCTTAATATAAATCCTTAATTGGCACATCACAGAATATTTTTCCCATATATTTTATATGTATATGTAAATATATACAATTATTACATTGTTTGCCTTTCTAGCTATAGATGGAGCTGTAGATGGATATATGTATTATGTATATAGATGTATCTATATGTTTATATATTGTTTTTCTCCATCATCTACTTTCTGCATGTTTCACTTTCTCTTGAAACTTGGCAGTGTGGTATAGTGGTACTGTTCTCTGGCTCATGGCTCTTTTTATGATGAATTGCTTGTAATGCTCCTCATTTGTAAGGCTCTTTGGATAAAACTGTCCACTAAATGATTAAATGTAAATGTGACTGTCGAATAATACACAGAGACTTATAGCCGTATTGTCACAACAAACACATTTTGTTCAGGATGTGCTTGTTTATTTGCCCTAAAGAGTTCTTCTGTTTTTCTGTGGTAATGAACTGGCTCTGTCACAGGGTGCAGAACACAACAGGGTTCCACAAGCAAAAGCCTCATTCATTTTCTCCAAAGAGAAATCGATTTTTAGCGATAACATATAAACCTTTCTAAACAGACGTATCTCAAGTTCTGAGGTGGTTATGTGATGCTAGTGTAGAAGAGGTCAGAAAGTATATAAATAGTCACATTTGTTATGTGCAAGATTTTAAGATTGTGTGTTCGTTCTCATTCTTGTGTGTTCAGTCTCAACTTCCAATCAAATGAGACATTTAAATTCTCAGTGATTGGATAGGATATGCCTGTGGAATTGTGAACAGAATTGCCCAAATACAGCATGCAGAATTAAAACACTTTAAAGCCAGCATGAGAAGTCGGGTTTGTTTCGTGAGAGTTGATTGGTTAATGGGGTGTATGAGGTGTGGTCAGGAAATGAAGCGGCATAAATCAGTCAGAGACCACTGAGTGCAGGAGGGGAGAGAAACAGATGGCATGTCTTCTGTTGAAAAACAGCTTTTTGCTAGCAAAGCAAAAGAGTTGAGTTTAATTAAGTTTAATCAGTCAAGAAGAATGTAGAAAATGAATTTACCAGGGGGTGTTTTAAAGCTGACCAAAAATTGTTCTGCTTTCAAGAGACAAGTGTTCAATAACAGTTTTAGTTCTGCTAACATTGTCACTCACTGACAAAAGTGTCTGTCAAATTAATTAAAAAGTTTTCAACAAAGCGTTCCATAAATCAATGTAGTTTAATTTGTGTGTTGCCTAGAAATTGAACCCATGATCTTGCCGTTGCTAGCACCATTCTCTACCAATTGTGCTACTTATGACGCTTCATATGGAGATGTTGTAAGCACACTGTCTAGACTCTAAAACAGTATTTCCTTGACAGCAATTCAATGATAGCAGTGCGTTCTGATAAAATGGTGTATAAATTGCAAATACTATATTATAGTATATTTTTATCAGCCTGGTTTGCTTTTGTAGGGTCTTGTTTGCCTTTGTTGTTGCAGCTCAAGAGAGTTGCTATTCAAGAGCCTGGAATTGTGTGTGTTCTTTGGTGCCATCAGCCAATCAGCTCCAGTGTGATTAGTCACATGGCATTTACAGCTCAGGTGATTGGCTAAAACCTACCAGACTGCAGAACCGAGCACCCACGAACAAATCATTTCAAACTGTGTATTTCTGGGGAATTCATTGAGATGAATGGAAATGCTATCAGATAGCTCTCTCCAGGTATTATAGACCTCACTGGTTCTGACCACGCATACACTCTCCCCGCTCAGATTCTACATAGACTTTGTTTGTTCCGCCTTATCTGCACTTTAATTCCCTGTTCGCGGTTTTTGCATTTTCCTTTCTACTTTTCTCCTGTGTTGCTTATTCATCTCTGACATTTAAAAACATTTCCTCTTCCACCGTATCAATATTTCTCTCACCTTCCTCAAGTAAAGCGCAAACAAAGAGATAAAAAAAGGTGAGAATTTTCGCCCGCTATGTGTAGGTCTCCCACTCGTGCCAATTTCGCTCTTTCAGTCACCGTCTCCTTTCACACTGTCCTTTTGTACTGTGTGGTCATTTTCTGAATATTCCCTCTGAGCTGGATAAAAGCGCAAGGTCAAGTGTATCTTCCTGACATCACCCAAACATTCGTCCTCCAGAGCTTGAACATAGCTTTGCCATTACAGTTACTGTTTCTTCTTCCATCTAGAGGAAGAACATCCCCAGACGTTCAGTTCTGCTATGTTTTCATGTGTGCATAAATCTTTTAAACTCCAGAAACATTCTGGAGAAGTCATGCAGGAATTGTACCATCGAGTTACAGAGTCTTTGGATAAACATTGCCCAAGAACCTGAGATTGATTGCTGTTTTTACTCTATTCACAGCAGGGGTGATGAAACAGGGGGTCTACTTTCAGTTTGCTCAACCAAACTTAGTTGATATTAATAAAATATGTACTTCTGTTGGCATGCATTAAAAGTACATTATGGCTATAGACTTGAATTCGTTTTCATTGCAGAATCAAAGCACACATTAAAGTACAGAAATGAAGTCACATTTTTACCATGGAGAAATTGTAGATCTAATTCTATTAGTAGAATCGTGTGATGCTACATCATGTGTTCTAACATGCTAAAGTTTTACATTTGAGTTTGCACAGTTCGGAAGGTTTAAATAAATAACAGAAAAAAATAAAATTCAAAAACGCCACAAAAGTGATTTTCCATTTGTGAACCTAAAAGATAATCAAGTTTTATCTCATTGACAATGGTAAGTGTTGAATCTGCTCATTTTATTTCTAAATCAGTCGACTTGAGCACAGAATGATATTAATTAATATTCATAAGATAAACAATCGCCCACCCCAGACAAAAATATGCAATGCGTTTCATTTATGGTTAAATCGCTTTCTCAGTTTGTGTTATAATGTGTCTCAGCTCCCAATGTTAGTCAGAATTTAACAAGACTCCTATTCTTTTTATGTTTTTGTCAGATGGATTTTTTTCACCTAAGGTTGCAGGGCAAGAATCAAGTATATACTCATGGGCAGAACACTGATAGACGCCTCCTGGACTGTGTTGCATCCGCACGTCACCCTCCCGGGCGAGCTGGGACAGATCAATGCAGCCAGGTCTTTTCAATTAAAAAGATTTGCTGCAGTCTTACTTGCGTGATTGAATTATTGACATACACTTGTGACCCAAGAGCTTTGATTGAATCTTGACCGTGGAGTTGTGTCTTTTATAGTGTTTGGCCCCCAAGACACGGACGGGCCCCGTGTTGTTTTATCTGCCAGTTTGGTGTTACATGTGTGTGTATGATCAGCGGTGAATCTAGTTTTGCTAACTTTTTTATAGTTTATGCAATTTCCATAGGAGAATATTTGTCAAGTTTCTCCTAAAATTTCTTTAGAACGAATAAAAATAGGAAGAAATGATGTTTTATTGTACGTACATGAGTACAGACAGCTGTAAAATGTTTGGATGGTTTTTCTAGATATTTGGTCTTGCAAGACATATTGGGTTCAAAATAAAATTTCAGAATTTGGAGCACACAAGTTTATTGATAATTTTACCTTAAAAATAACTGACAAATATCTTAGAAGCAGGAGACTTTTGGTTTTTTTTAAGAAGCAGACATTTTTTTTTACTTTAGATCCATTTAGTAACTTTTTTTCACCCTCTCTGACCTTTAGAGTTCTCTCATTCTACAATAACCGCCTCTTTGCAAAGCCTGCGTTTTATTCATAAAATAATCAATGCTGAAATGTGCCACACAAATGTCAGATGTTCTGTTATAAGGATGTAGTTCAGAAGGACATGCAGAGAGGAAAGTGGGCAGAATAGTACAAGGTTTGTTAAACTTTGCCATATTTAACCGTTATTGTTAATTTTTCAGGAAAAACTATATCTATAATATTATTTCCGATCATTGTTGTACCTACCCAACAATTTTAGGTTGTAACTATGTTTTTGTAATGTTTCAAGTGGCAACAACATTAAGGTTTTTATTTTGAAAGTTTTAGGAACGTTTAAATGTTTTTCAGTTCTTAGCTGTATTAACATGAAACTAAGAACATTAGTTAAACTTCTCTTTAATTTTGTAACATGCTTGAAACATTTCAACTAAGCGTAACTAAATGTAACAACTTTTAGAATAACTTTTGATATTTAATGTTTTTGATAACTTTCATAGCACCTTTAGAGAACATTAGCCAATGTTCTGAGAACATTCCCAGTTAGCTGGGTATTAATTTGTCTAACATTTTTCCATCTTTTCATGGAACTCTTAGTTTGCTTCTTCTCTTTGCTGGTTAGGCGAAACAACCGAAACATTAAAGAGACATCATTTGCCATTTTTCCTTTTCTGTGGGGTTTGGCTGTACCAGAGAGCCAGGACTGCTATGAGTTGGCCTGGTTGTGACAAAGCCACACTCTCAACTCCATCTAGAGTTCCAGAATGACTACAGTTAGAACACATTGACTAATGTGGAATCACAGTAAACTGTGATCATTGTAGTTCTATGTTGACATTTTGCTTGGTCTGAGAATGAAAGGTGACTTTGCACCAGGAAGCAGACGGCATTTAGCCAAGAGAGCAGCCAGATTTACACTTCTCTGTGGTCCCAGTGCATGTCGTTAAAGTCAGGGGTCCGTGTAGCAATTCCGTTCCTGTCCCACCTTCCTTGCCAGCGCCGGGAAGCCCGGCTCCGATCTGATTTATCTGCCCTGTCTCTCAGCCCTGGCTTTTCCCGCCAATAGGGAAAACAAAGCTGACTAGATTTACGCCTGGTGATGAGATGAGATTCGCTTTGGCACAGACGCATGGCTCTTACGACGGTTCAGACCACTCCCCGTCTTCGCCTCCCGCCCCATCCTCCCTGCCGAACTCCAATCGGGCGTTTGTTCGGCCGCTGGCTCCTGACGCCCCCCCTCCCCTCCCTCCCGTCTGCAACTGATGGATGCTCGCTCGCGCTCTGCCTCTAAAAATATTCCACGCAAGATGTGCTGATATTAATTCTCTCGCATAAAGCCTCCGATCTCTCCTCTCTGCTTCTCTCCTTATGTGTCCTCTTCCTTTTTCCCTGGATGAACTCTTGCACTTCCCCTTTCCTGTTTGTCACATTGACATCCCTCTTGACTTCCTGCTTGCCCAGATTTCTATTTCAAATTTCTATTTGCCACTCACAGTGAGGGGCAAATTTGGTTGCGCCTGCTGGTAGTATCAGATATTTGCACATTTTGTCTGCATTTGCATACATTTACAGTGAAATTATTAAACATTATTTATTAAATTGCTTAAATTGTCTTAATCTATAGAAAATGTACAGCTCTCCTATTTTATGGTATCTATATATCAGTTTATTATCTAGAAAATTTTAAATCGTAAAGATACTATATATACAATAAAATGAAAGTTCTAATTGCGTGAACCACATTTTAAAGTTGTTGAAAAATAGTCATTGTACCTGTGGCCTCACGTCAGCTGGATCGTTTACTAATGCCTTGTTTTGTTCTTTTTCCATGTTTCTCACCTTTAGTTCCTTTATATATCCCAGGTCACGCGAGGGTTTACCCGTTACAATCTGTTTAATTTGTTGCAACAGGGTAAACCAAGCAGAGTAAAGAAGATTAATCTTCCCATACACACCCAGGTCTGGTTGAAGCTCTTATCTCACAGATAAATGACTCTTTACTCACTAAACATGTTGCATTGTGTAGTTTTGAATGGTCTTGTTTACCTCCAATGTACCTGCTCGGCGCTTGATTTATGATGCTTCCCCTGCGCTCCGGTTCTCTGGGAAGTTGCGCTAAATTTTTCTCTTTCGCTAGATTTCTGAGGCTTATTACTGTCACGCCACGATCCAGAAACATCCTCAGATTCTGTTTAAAGTCTTCAGGAATCTTGTTCTGTCTTAAATAAAATGCAAATAGAAGCGAAGCAACTTGGAAAATATAAGGTAGAGCTGCGGGCGGTTTAGGGCATGAGACAGAATGCGCGATGGCTGCTTTAAGAACCAAGCTTAAACTTCTAAATGAATTCGATTGAAACCTTCAGACGTTATTCGCCGTTTCGCTTCGCTGTCTCGTAGATTAATGACGCACATCGCGCCAACATCTTTCAAATCTCAAAATAGGAGGCGAGCTTTTAAAAATAGTTTTTTATGGGCTCCTTCCAGCTGATCTGTGAACCCAACGATCATTTTTAATAATGCGCTAATCATTACAGAGACTCATAAACTCCGGCACCCACTGTGAAGGAGGGCCGAGATGGGAGTGTATCAGTTCAGCGTTGGCAGCTGTTCTGAGGCCAACACATACAGAAGCCAGAATCCGGTGGCCGTTATAAATGGCCCTGTCCTTCAGAGAAGGATAGCAAGGACTTCAAGACTGCTGGAGGTTGGGGAAGAGAGAGACTAACTGTCCCACCTGCCTGGAGAGCGCTGTATTCGGGCAAAACATATGCCGATGACCTGAGGAATCGTGTCAGAGGCTGAGGGATAGAGCCGCCTCCAGTGTTCTGAATCCAACAGCTGCAGCTGAACAGAACGAAGAAACTCAGCTAAACAATTATCAGCGTCCACTCTAGTGCAAGTCAAATCAGGTATTAGCATTGCAAAAACATCCTTAATTTCAAAGTATTTATAATTTATTATTTAGTTATTTTAATGTTTATGTGTAATGTTTATTAGAATGTATTTTTTTCTTTTGCAGTAAACAGATTTGTTTTGCCATTTCTGCCACTTTTATTTATAGAACGAGTAGGTAAGTGGTAAGAGTAAGGCTTGCTTCATCTACAGTACACGACATGACGCTTTAAACAGAGTGAGTGTGATTGATCTCAGAATGTTTACTAACCGCGGACCAATCGGCTGCAAGCTTTGGGATATACATCATCAAAAAAACAAAAACCTTAAGAACGTGTTGTGAGCTCCATGGCTCAGTGTTTTATAGCAAATGTGCTAACCTCTAAGCGACAGCTCTGTCAAGCAGACGCATTTATAATCGAGATGAAAAGTCTTAAAATGCACTTCTTACAGCTCGTTGCAAGTGCATAAAAGGTCAAATCAGGAACGATACCCATTTTGTCAAGACAAATCATTTGAAGTGATCGAAACCAAATAATCTTCACAATAAATGTTCAGCGGAAAGCAATTCACATTTATTTCAAGAGCCTTTGACGACGCAATGCGGAATAATGAAAAACGACGATAGTACAGAAACTCATCTCAGTCTCTTAAAACTTCTTTATCAGACCCAAAAAAAGACATGAATAAGAACATATCTGTACATGTTTCAGCAGTTACAGGAACAGAATAGGCAGCGAGCCGTAATTTTCCAGTTACACCTCATCAGCCATTCCCGCGTTCCCAGACTGCTTTGCATCCCAGACTTATGGCAGCAGTTCTGGGGGATAAGAAGCATTCAGCACTTTGCTTTTAATCAATCTGTCCGTGAAGGTGACATTTTCAATTGATCCGCTGCAATTTACTTCACCGAGCGTCGGGCCCATTTTCATCTGCCGCTGTTTCAGAGTGCTGAGCACCGCGAGTGAGGACTCTGTGTGTGTTCGGAATATCAGAGCTGAGAGTTTCATTCGAACAGGCTTTAGGTAAATGCACCTTGTCCTGCAGCCAAGAGCGTGTTTAGCTTGTGTCGTTGAGTGCGTCTGCGTGTTTGTTTGTGTTAAATTCTCACAGTCTTGATTATTTTCCGTCTGTTTCCGATGCAACGAGTTAATTTATTTGCAAATTAGTAATTAGCGTTTGAGCTGATGAGGAGAAGAGAACAATTAATGTGTTGCATGATAAATGAACTCAACAATGACAATTTTGCCAAACCAGTTTGTTTTTCTGGCAGATGGGTTAGAAATTTTGTTACCGTAGTTTTACTGCACATATCACTGTTAACATTTGGTTACTGTAGTGAGATGGTGGTAAATCTGTGGTTACTCTGATTTTACTACAAATATTACAGTAACTGCAGTTGCTGTAGTACTATGATTTGTTTTTGTGGAGGATATTCTGTAAGATTATACGTGTAAACGTACTGTAATATGTGCTGAATCTATTCTACATCACTTTTGGGTTTTAAATAAGTGTATGTTAAATTACTTTGTGTGTGTGTGTCTAGGTATTCACTCTGTTATAGAATAGTATTGTAATACTAGTAAAGTTTGACCTTGTGGGACATTTATATGTAGTTCCCCAGGAGGAAGGAAGCTTATAAATCATACAGAATGATCTTTTGTTTTTGAAACAATAAAATATCAAAATGTTTTCTGTGATGGTCAGGAAAACGTCTATGGACCACTATGGAATGTCCTCATAAAACATGAAAACCGTGTGTGTGTGTCTGTGTGTGTCTGTGTGTGTCTGTGTGTGTCTGTGTGTGTCTGTGTGTGTCTGTGTGTRWGTGTGTGTGTGTGTGTGTAGATAAGGGACTTATTTTGCCTGCCAGACTGACAGTATGTTATTGTGTTCCATCAAGACCTCTGATCACTGTCTGTTGCTTATATTGTTTGTGGACTGCATGACTCTCACCGGTTGGGTGAAAATGACCCAGTAACCAATCTGACACATGGACTCCAGTCTGATTAGTGCTGCTTGCTAAGGCTAGTGATCAGAGCTGTAGATATCAATGCATGATACAGTAAATGTGGTTTTTCCCTCTAGTCCCTTTTTAAAGTCTTAAAAATATTCTATTCTAAGAATATTTTAAGACAGCAACTTATTTTAAAAGGGTAAGGATCTAGTTTAATGTCAACATCCCCTGTTTTTTGATTATGCTTCATGATTGGTTAAAGGCAACAATGGGCTTCCATTACACTGGGCTGGACAACAGACCCAAGTTTCTCCCCATGAGCGTAGCAGGCAATGCAAATCTTATTTGGATCAGGGTGTATTAGGAGCAGAAAGTGAGTGGAATGGACAAGCTGTTTAGTCTGTCCAGCTGGCCTCAGATCAGTGTTTTAATGCTGACTGTAGTGTGCCAGCAACAGAGCAGTCTGGAGGTTTAAATGAGTTTGGTCTCACTGTTCTGACAGTTATTTAGGTGTTTACTTTCATGGTAATCATTGCTGCTATTTTGATCGTAAAACAAGTGATATTATTATCTCTCTCTCTCTCTCTCTCTTTCTCCTCTGCACATTTGATACCATGTTAGAGGCAGATGCTTCATTGGAGTCACATGCGTTCATGTATTCAGCTTTGTCTCTGCCATCTCGATTATCATGCAAATCTGTTACTTCCTGGTACTTTATCTAGGCGCAGAATAAAAACAGGCATATTTTGCAGAGCTGACAGTAATTTGGTAAAAGTGGATTGCACAAATCTATTGAAGTGGGGACGGAACCAGAATGCATTATTCAAACACTCGCATCGGCGCAGAAACGAGACCTAAAAATAAAGGCATGCAGGGTGATCCAAGATGATATTTTTCATGGATGTGCGACGTGTGAACCGTAATATCTAAAACTCCTTCCTTCTGCACTGAGGAAAAATGTTTTTCCTCATAGTTTCTTTTTTTGTGTCCCTCTTCTCTTTAATGTTATTAATTTTACTCCTAGACAGCACTGAAATTGGGGGTGTCTTCTGCATCTTCGATCTTTTTCCTGAAATAAAATTCTCCTGGGAAAAAATGGGATATGTGTAAATAATGGGAATGAGAGTTTCTGAGAAGATCTTACCAATGTCTGACTGTTCAGATTTGCCAAGATACAAAGTCTGCGATGTAACGCTACCTTCTGTAGCTTTATTTGATAGTACAGTGAAAAGATGACAGGAAATCATATGGGGCGAGAGAGAGAGAGAGAGAAACAAACAGAAGTCAGGAAAGTTATGACTCGAACTCGGGTCACTCGAAGCACTATTGTGTAATATATTGACGTACGGCCCACTTAAAATTCTGCGCTCTGATATCCACATCCATTTTATAATACTGTACTCCTACTGTACATCAACAATCTCTCTTATTTCTCCCAGGAAACTGTCAGCGTAACATCTAAGGCAGCGTTATCTTGACTGTGCTATCCACATTAATATGCATTATAAATGCATTAATATTTATAGCTCAACACATACTCTGTCAACAATTGTTTCTTCCATTTTTATTTATTCCAATAAAGTTTAAGAAAAACACCTCTGAGCTAGCACCACGGAATAGCACCTCTACTGTGTGCTATTCCGCGTGAGCTAGCTGCAGGTCCTTTATTCTGGTTGGTGTTTCTCAGGAGCTGTGGCTCAGGTGGGGTCCCCAGGCACTCCTGGAAGGGGTCACTGGTTACGCAGGGACGGAATTTTCTCATCCTGTTTGCATTTCTCCTCGCTCTGAGATATGGCTGCCCCTCTAACAGGAAAGACCCCCGAGCTCAGGACACTTGCCATTTGTGTCACACAGGAACTGTGCCGGTAGACAGATCACCTCACTTTGAAGCCAAAGGCTCTGACACCACAGAGTTATGGACCTGGAAAAAAGAGTTGCTAACATTAAAGTGTTAGAAGACTAGACTGCCTTTGAAGTAAAGAAATTTCACACTATCTCTCATTCTTTGATACGCCGTCCATAACTTTGCATGTGGCGGTCTCCCATGGCAACCAGAACGTGTTTAAATAATATCATGTCCATCACTGAGGGGAAGGTTTGAGTATCTGAAATCTTAAATTTTTGTTTTTGTAGAGAGTGAAAGCGATTTTTTTTCTGCATACTAATGGAAAAGCTAATGTATAATTTATTATTACAAAACATGTAAAGCATTAGAATGATCTTACTAATCATCAAAAGAAATAAATGTTTCACTAACCTTTTTGATGTAAAATAAGCCATTTTCCAGCTTCCTTGCTAATAAAAAAAACAGCTTAAACCTAAATCTGTTAAGCCTAAACTAGATTCCTGGTTTTCCAGTCTGCTCATGCTAGACTGGTTTGCTGGTTTTAAAGAGGTTTGGAGCAATTTTCAGCAGATCAGGCTGGTAGACGAATTAAAACCAGCTAAAGACCAGCTTGTCTGAGTTAGGTGACCAGCTAGACCTGTTAAAATCAGCCGAGACCAGCAAACAAGTATTTGTCTTTTCAGTGAGGTCCAAATAGTTGCTGCTCAGCATTCATCAGCAATCCCAGAATTCCTGGGGTGACCCCATATTAACCTTTCTGTCTCTATTTCCCCTTATCACCTCCAAAGACTGGACTCAAATTGAGCGTTATTAGCGTGTGATGTTCCAGTGAACTGCATTGAACCTGTGATTTGTGCAACAATACGAGATATGTTCAATGAGAAATATTATTTATCATTACACAATGTACAAACATCCATTGGCAGATTAGAGAACTTTAGATTCCACCCATAGATTTGTGTGTATGTGTGTTTAGTATGCGCAGCACTATTGTCATTAATATTCTGCCTGTGTTCAGATATCTGTCTGGATGGCCTTAATTATGACAGCAGGTTACCTGGCAGGCTCAGAAATCAGAGCAGGGGAAAAATATCAATGGACTCGCCCCAGAGGCCCAAGCTGTCAATAATCACAAACACACATCTTCAGAATTCCCCATTACGGCCCCTTTCCAAGCACAGTTACAACAGAACTATTATCACTTGGATTACTTAAAGGTGTAAACCAGCCACAGTGGATTTCCTATCAGTGGAGTTTCAATTAAAGGGGCGGGTGGAGAATTCACAGGCAGAGTTGTGTAGAACGTGTGTAACGGTACAAAGAGTATGAACAGAAGGGTCTCAAGTGAAGCTTTACATGTTATTACACATACATTTAGTCATATTTATTAATGCTGAACAAAACATAGACAGATTTTTTTTAATACATGGCTCTGGAATACTTGTTTCTAATTTGTTAATAGAGATGTACCACAGACAAAACAAAGGATTGAACTTTTAACTGATTTTAAGCACAAGTTGTCACTTTGTCTCGTTTTATTCTCAGTTATTTCAAATTGTTAAAATAACTAAGGATTTTGAAAAGTGTCTGTGAGGTAAAATAAAAAATGTCTGGCTTTTTGTAACTGCCCATGTTACTGAAATTGGTTATGGGAATTATCCGTGTGCAGAATGAAAAAAGCAATATGAAAATTGAGAAAGGAAAATTATTCTTATCATGAGTTGTAACATGGACAATAATGGACTTCTCATATTAGTGGAGCACTGAATGTCATTGAGCTCAAATTATTTGTAATGGCCTTCAATGACTCAGTCCAATTTTACTTGATTTTGACTGGCTGAACATTTTGTGAACAGGAGTCACAGTTCATATGTCTACCGTTAATCTGAGTTTCTCAGCCTATATACCTATATTCGGCCTAAATTTAATATCCCAAAAATCTGACATTCCCGATGACGCTAATGAAATTCCAAAGCGGGAATGGAAAAAAGCAAGACAATGATAAAAAGCATCAATAAATATTGAAAGATTTCCATCATTTGAGCTGCAACAGATCTTGTCTTTTCTAAAACAATTTGAGGCATAATTATCTGAAAAAATAGTGAACAAGACTCTTTGTGTTTTTTGTTTCACTTTAGTATTTTTAAAAGAAATAATTGTAATCCACTGACCTTCAATCTAAAGCAATAAACAACAATCAGGTGATTAAATAAAAACCTTGAAGTTCTAAATCTAAATCTCCATCTTCATCTGTCACTGAATTCTTGATTTGTTTTCCTACAGCTGCTGATCTGGAAGATCTAATGCAGAACATCAGAAGTTGGAGATTTATTTGGATTTACTTAAGTTTTGATTGAGCTAAAAGGTAAGCCTACGCTTCTTTCTGTTCTTGTTGTTTGAACTGTCGTGTACATTTTGCCACTGACTGAATGGAAATTTGAACGTTTCAGACGCAACCGCAGACGGCCCCTGCTGTAAATAGTATCATTTTGATTTCAAACATGGAAAACGTGGAGGAAACAATCAGCGCGTCTACCAAATCCCGCCGTTTCCAGCAGAGTTTGCCTCACAACCCTATTGACAATTTTCTTAATAAGACAAAAGAGTGCGTCATGACTAACTGTTAATTACGTTCATCAAATGCTAACGCAGATTAACAGCAGCATACCTGTGGAGCCAACATCTGTTTCCACCAGCAAAAGCCTTCGGTGGGCCTTGCGGGGGCGTGATTTTCAAAATATTACTTCTCAATTCTGTTAATCAGTGACAATAAGCATTTAATCGCAGAGATCAGTTTTTCAAACAACGTTTCAGAAGAGAGAGACCACAATTACAGTAAATGGTCTGGATGGATTGCGAGTCTCCACTGAGCGTAAAAAAACAAATATTGCCACAAGATTTCAATGAGTTGAATTTGTTCTCGGTGTTTGCGATGAGTGGGAAACAATAAGAACTGTTTTACCCTGAGGCTGTATTGACTGCTAGCTCTGTGAGTTAGTGGGTGTTTTATATTTTCTGGATATAAATTGTTGTTGTAGAGAAAATTCTAATGTTTATATTGCTATACCATAGATTCAAATATATATCACATTTTAACCTATACTCAGTACAGTATGTAATTGTTAATTATATATATGTTATGGGAATAGGGTTGGCCAGTATAATGCTATATACCTTTATATTGATGGTAAAATTATGTTGATGGATTTTCTATAGTGTTTATACCTGGTTAAATATATTTGCATGACTGTTAGTGGCCTGATTTATCTTATTTACACGTAATAGCAGGAGAAACATATGGGGTAATGTGAAAATACACAGTGACATGTCCCAAATACATAATAAACTGCATAAATATAGACTATAATTGATGTGCGATCGCATACGGGGTCATTGTCTGCGTACAGGGCCAGGACGGAAGCCCTGGTTGCAGATATATGCATATATTGGCTAATTTACAACAACTTTAACACCTGCCCCCCATGAAAATATAGTTGGTAGCTCTTTCATGTAAGCGTTCGGTCCCACCTCCCACATTTAGTTGAAACTTAGGAGTATTTGGAGGACAAAACTTTAGCCTCTGAACAGCTAAGAGTAATGTTGAAGGATATACTCGTTTGTGGAACAGACTGTCTTTTCTCGTGACGGTTCTATTTGCTGGTCCCCCACATAGCCGATGGTTCACCGATCTGCTGTACGTGAGGAACCGCTCCAACGAGCCCCTTCAGCATTAATTAACATGGCCATTAATCAAGTCCTGTACAGATAGTGGAGTAATCCTGCTGTAATGCACTTTTCTGGAGGGGACGCTCCAAGAAGTTAATTGGATTTGATTGGATATTGCTATGATAGTCCTGCACTGAACATCTTTAGCTATTAACTGAAGTTGTTGCCTTTGATTACACTGTTTTGTAGTGGCATGTGTTCAAGACTGACGTTAGCAATACAGTCTGATGGAAGTGCCCTTCAAATATCATTTGACAGCTGAATTCTTCTTGCTTTAACGTTGGATGTTTCCGCTAAGATCATTTACTTTCTCATACGAGTCTCTGAATTAGCAATTAGCTTCGGTTTGTCAACCGCGTTCGTAGGAGCACAAAGTTTGTTTGTTAATGCTTTAAAAAAAAAAAAATCAACAATTTAATATTTCAACTTGCACAATTATTGAACCATAGACTGAGGTTAGGAAATTAGCATTTTTTAGGAAACGGGTGCATGTAAGGTAGCAAAAGTGTAGTGTTTAAGTTTTGGGTAAACTGAGGTTTTAGATTTTGGTTCAGGATGAATGTTGCATCATGGCCGTGCAACTCTGCAGCTTAAATGGTTAAATGTATGCAAGAAAAAGTCACAACAAAATCGTATTGAGTATGACGAAACATTTGAGTATGCAAATATTACTGTGGCTTTATTGCTGCCAGTTGCATTTTGAAAGGCCAGCATTGTTAGTTAGTAGATTTTTTAATTTTATTTTTTTCATATTGTTTTTAATTTAATAAAAAGAAAGCAACAATAGCATGACTAAGGCAAAATGATCAACAAAACAGAGTTTGGAGTACTTGGTGCAGTAGTTTGGTGCTTTGGGCTGAATCATTTGCAGAAGTTTAATATTTAAAACGCTCAAAGAATATCAATATTCTGCTGTCTTGGAACGATATGTAACAATAATAGCGCTTATTATTTGAATAGGTAACAGTCTTAATTGCTTTGCACCTATAGCGAATGCCTGTTTAAAACGCCACTCTGCACTGTCGTCATATCTCATAAGCTCTCAATACCACCCAGTTGGCCACGCTTGTCTTTATTTGACAAGCACGGCGCTACAATTTAACTGGCATTGATGTTTCTAATCTTGAGGAGGGTGTATGATACATTCTGCCCCACAATTCTCCTCCTCATACAGGCTGAAATTAGGGCAGTACGTGAGAAGCATGCTGGGTAGCAAACACCCTTCACATACTCACGCTCTTCAAGGGCCTTTCCCGCCTTTTTTGACGGCTCCCATTGAGCGGAGCGGAAGTGACTAGCCCTTCTTTCTCTTCTTGGGGTTACGCACATTTATTTTTAAATGGGGTTGTGCATTTAATATTCATTAAAGGGGAAAATGAGAAAGTGAGGCGACAAGCTCATTAAAATTGTACGTGGATAAAGGCTGTCTTAAGCTTTTCTATGCAAACTTTAAGCTTTAAACTTGAGTTTTGCATCTCTTTTCTTCAAACTGGATGTAAAATAGACAAACTGGAAGCCTGACTCAATTGCTCATATCGGCTAGAAGCTGTCAACATGCATTAGCTTATCGCACACTGTTTTCTCCAGGTTTTTTTTGATCTGACATTCAACATGCTCACCAAAGAGCGTGTTGGTCCTTGGTAGATGCTACTCCCTGAAGTGAAAAGACCTTTTTATTGAATGTTCACTGGGCTCCGGAAGATACTTGCCTTGTTTTCCTGTGGGATTCGTGGTTGTGTTTTGACTTTCCGAGACAGGAGCAAAGAGCTTTCTCATATTAAAAGAGTTTGAGGGCAACAGGCGAGTTGTGGGATTGGTTGAGGGACGTCTCTTTTAGGGTGGATGAGGTAGAGGCTTTGATTTTAATAGCCGTCTGAAATCACATCTGCTATATTTATTAGGTCTAACTTACTAATTAATTATATTTTGCAGGAATGTATTAATTACTTATTTACCTAATTGGTGAATTAGACCCACTGTCTCGATGTCTGATCTTGTAGTCCTCTTGATAATAATGTTTTTGTACATAGAGAGAGAGAGATGTGTATTGTATGCATGTCTTTCTCACACACACAAACACACACACACACACACACAAACAGCCTCAATCGTGGTTTGCAATGCAAAATATTTGCCCTGTTTGTGCTGCCAAAAAGTCACTTGCTTGACTGCACTCGCTCTAGCTCAGATTATTTAGCTTTCCTCTGGTCTGCACCTGATGGGTTTTTTGAGATAGTAATACTTTGAGTTTAGAATTAGAATTTAGAATTTCAATACTTACCTAACACAAATATATGTATATGTCCTCCATACATACATGTGCATGCACACACTATTGTTTTTATACACATCTTTTTGTAAACACTAATCCACACTTTAACCCTAACAGAAAACTTTCAGCATTTTTACCAACAAGGACGTCTGTAAAAGGAGATTCTCACACACGTATGTATTACATGCTATTGATTTGATTAATCGGCATAACATTATGTAATTCCTATCATAATTCCCTCATTATAAAAGTTTAATTTATTGCCAGCCCTGTACATTAAAGGGATGTTATGGCAATTAATTCATCAAATTAATCATAATCGGTCCCATTTATCAATATTTAAGAAAAGCCCGTGAAATGAAGATTTAAACGTTTGTCTACATTCTTGTGTCTGGCAAGTAAATCAAATCTAATTCTTCGATCTGACACAGGAAAGTATATAATTCGTATATCCGTAACCGTAGTGCAAAGACACAATCACACCGACTGCTTTGTGACACCACATGACAGCGGCTAGTGCAAAATCACTGAGGCTAGCAAAGTTGTCATGTTTCCTTTAGTGCCCCATAGCCTGGACATGTCTGATGTCTCATTCTTGTACTTAAGTGGCTTAACTTTCACATACCATAATCCCTGTTTCCAGGATCTATATTGCCTCCCTACAGGACAAATAAGTAAGTTATACAGCAGATGATTTTATCCAAAGTGACTTAATGCGTTATTCCAGAGGCAATTCCCCCTGAAGCATCCCGGGATTAAGAACCTTGCTCAAGGGCACAGTGGTGTATGGCTGGCAGGGCTCAAACCAACAACCTTTTAGTTAAGAGCTCTGAGATTTAGCCAGTGTGCCTCACCGCTTCTATTGCACATGAATATTGCTGAAAGCTTTGAGGCTATTTGCTCACCAGCAGTGATGTTTGAGTAGCTGACTAAGAGCAGTGATGCTACTAACCTTACAATTTTTAGATAGCTGTGTAGCATGGCCAAATGCAAATCACTCTTTTAAATGTACAGAGCGCACCGTTTTATTATTGAGCCAACTGGTGCAATAATAAAACATGGTTTTATTATCTGATCTGAATTAAATGCTGTCACTTTAAGTGAATTTTTATCAAACTCTGATATGGTCGTACAAGCTAAGTTTCAAGACACTGTATAGCCCTGTTAAATCATTTGTATCGTTAGTTTTTTTTTTTACTGTAACTAACTTAATAGTGTCGGTAACCTCTTTTTCAAAAGAGTACTGTACTTTAACTATTTGGAAACTGTAGTTTGTCAAGCTATGAGCTACTTGTAAGAGCAACTTCCCCAGAGCTGCCAACAGTATCCTTAAAAGCAAATGTAGGAATATACCACATCTGTCTTAAGGGAAACCAACCCATCCTGGAGAACCCACAAGAGTCCACATAGAGTTCTGCTGGAGGACAGAGGAGAGGAGAGTTCAAGCCCTCGAAATTGTAATGCAGGCTAGAGTGACAGTCCTTCAACCTCCATTAGCGGAGAGCAGAGAGACAGAGAGAGAGAGGGACGAGTAGATTGAAGGATGGCTGGTGTGGGGGTGGTCTGGATGACCTGAGGGACTTTCAACCATCTACACATTGACAAGAATCAAGAGGACCACTTGTCCCCAGAGTCAGACAAAGTGAAAAAAGCCTGGGCCGGTTTTCAGGCGCATGTCGCCTCCAGGTTCGCGCATTAGCATGAAAACAAAAAGGACATGCACTCAGCTGCTGCAAGATTAAAATAAAAAAACATGTCGCCCATGTTTAAAATCCCATCATGCAATGATGTCACGATACCAGCATTTCAGTGGTCAGTACCAGTAAAATTTCATGTTTTTAACACCCCTTTATATAAATAGTTAAATATTAATATTTATTGATACTAAAGTTAACATTAAATTAATATTAGTAAATGTTAGCAATGGCAAGATTATGAGTTTTAAGTTCATTTAAAGCTATACATTTTGAATATACAGAAAAAGCACCTGCAAAGTTTTTTTAATATACATTTCATGGATTCTCTTTATTTTAGTACAAAATTGGTACTGAAGAACTTTTGACATCTTTGGCTTATTCTATGTGCTAAACACAACATTTATTTGAACTAAAGATGGATCTGTCTGTGTTTCTGTTTGCTTTGATCATACAGAACAGCAGTTCAAACGCTCAAGGGACGGTTCTGGGAACGTTCGCAATCACTCTGGAGTTTTTAGATTAGCAGAAATTCACGTTTGCACGCGGTCCCGTTGTTGCTTACATCATCAGCCTGCCCCGTTCCTTATGTATTTTCTTCTCTCCTTTTTACTGCCAGTCACGATATATTCTGCATTTGATTCATCATTGCTCTTCATGTTTGTTTTGATGCATAATTCAGGGGTGGGAAACAGGGTCTACCGGGCTCTGATCAAAGCGGCTGCTGTTCTCTCGGGGGTCCAGGTGTTTAAGAGTCATGGTGGGCTTGGAATAAAGACGAGAACCGCCGTGCTGTCTTGGAATCAAAATCAGTGCAAGGTGATATTTAGAGATTGTGGATGCCACAACAACACTTTTGTATTATAAGTAGCCAAACTAACATTTTTTGCGAGGAATATATAAATTGGAAAAAACTATTATGTTCGGTATTTTACAAGAGGCTGTTTTGAAGGGCCCTTAAAAGTGTGGATATTTTTCTTTCCTAGTGAGGGACTTGAGACTGCCTATTTGTTCCCGCTGTGCCAGCTGAACCACTGCCATTAAGATGGATGGAAATGCTAACACACAACTCTCTCCGACTATATTACACAGTTTAATTCAGTGTGTGGTGTCCAGTCTTCTTGGAACAAAAAAATTAGCATTTTCAGACCAGTTTTGACAAAAAAATATAAAATATTAAAGTAATTGGCAGTACGTTCATAAAATGAGTCAAGACAGAAGCATTTTTACAGCCGATATGATTCGATTTATTAGTCGCAATGAAATTGGAAGGTCAAGTAAAACGCGTTGCATTGTGGGATACAGTATTGTGTTCTGTGAACTGTGTTGTCGTAGGTCTGCCAGGGCGAACAGAAATGTACATACCGTGTGCGTTATGTAAACTATAAACCGCAGAAGTGGTGACAGAAGGATAGTAGTATGCTATTTAGAACACAACCCAAGAAAGAAAGAATAAATTAATTACTTAAATCCCTTACTAGGGCATCCAAAATCCTGGCAAGACGAGACTGTTTGTTGGTTTAAGTCTCTAAATCTGTTAAGTGACTTAGCAGATACGCGTATGAGCATACAGCTACCAAGAAAAGAGCCAAATGCTGAATACAACTACAATCACCCCAGTATGCCAATGTGATAGTTCAAGCCAAAAGCTGCATGTTTACGACACAGATTCACCAATAATTGAATGATTATCAAAGATTTTCAGCCTCGGCAGTCACAAAAGGCTTATTCACAGTCCATACAATTTACTAGACCACCGCTGGTTGTTTCTTCAAGAAAGGAGAGAAGTTGTTTTGGTGGAAATATGGGCTCATTAAAGACAGCAGACGATGCCCTGCTGTAGAACATCCTTCAAAGAAAATCTATTACCACTTAGTGTTAGCTTCTCTTCTGCTGGAACTCTCAGTCAGAGATTCAATTTACTCCACAGATGAGGATTAAAAAATCACACGTTTATTACCCGGCTTAATTTTTCCTCAGTATTTCCCACTGCTTCGAAATTGTTTTAAATCCGTTAATATGCGAACGCGATAGAAAGAGCAAACGAATGTAAAGCGCTAGTGCAGGCGGAATGTTTCAAAAAGACGTTTTTGCTGTGTGTGGCGTTTGTTTCTGTTTGTGTGTTGTATAATAATGATGTTTAAAAGACAGCTGAATTTGTTAAAGTTGTACTACTTTTGCACACTGTTTTAACAGCCGACATATTCAAATTGTCATTGTTTTCAGTGCAAACACCCACTTTTTGTGATGGTTACACTTGGAATTTATAAGTGTAAATTCAGTTTAGTTTAACAAACATTTTTGTAGTTTTTTATCATAGTGGTAATGATAGCAGTAACTTCTTAAGTGATGATCAAAAATGCAATAACTGAACTTGATCAACTGATAAATGATAATTCATAAATTCTTTGGTTAATCAGGTGCTGAAACAACACAGAGCTCATTCACAAGACTACCACTAGTCTTTTATTTGAATCCCCCAACAATGTCATTTACAGTGTCCATCAGAAACAGCCTTCAGCAGAGTCTCCTGCAGAGCTAAAGTTCACTTACAAATTTCACGCTGGGATCACAATCAACATCACACGATTTCCTTATCAAAGACACTTTTTGCTGTGATTAAAATAGCAAGAAAGAAAATCAAAGGGCTGGTCAATTATTTAAGAGTGGGTTGAAGACTTAACCAACGTTGTTTTTATAGCATTAGAAGAGAATGCGCATATTCTCGATGATTCGCGCAGTTGGGTGGCTTGCAGGGGACGGCTTCCGGTTTGAGTATAAGCTAAAACCAACATGCCGTGGCCTTTCTTCTTTCTTTCCTCACCATATGGAGACCAGCAGGAGTTGAGAAATCTATGCGAGCAAGTCTTGACTGACATATTCAAAGGTGTCTGCTCCTCATATAAACAGAATAACATATTGCAAGATATCTTTGGGATCTCGTCGCCCGTGCTCCAGAAGTCAGGCTTGTCTGTGATTTTTAGCTCATATGAAGAGTTAGAATCGAGTTAACACGTTTTGCACAGTTTTCCCACGTTTTCGGGGATAATTAGAGCCTATAAACTCAGTTTGCTTGAGTGTCTCTTAAAAGATGAATGTGGACTCACGCTGTTAAGTTGCTGTTGCGAGCGCTCAAATTGCCTGTTTGCTGGAATTACCTCAGTGAAGCGTCGCTGAAGGTGCCATTCATCTGTATGCAGAGCGCCACATTCCTATTTGATTACAGGTTTCAATCGCCGTTTTGACGTTTCATCCCGCGTATAAAAAAAGGGAAGAAAATGGAACACGCTGGGAAGGTAGGAGCAATAGGAATAAAGAAAGAAAAGCAAAGTAGAAGAAAAGAGTCTAGAGTTTCCTTTGTCACAATTCATTGTGGTGTTGACTCTGGTTTCAAGTTGAGCTCGGGGTAATTGGAAGAGGCAGACACTAAAAATGGCAAAAGAAAAGTGAGGACTGTCAACTCTGAGTATTTGCAAGGAAAAAAATCACAGGATGTGTCTCATTAAATGTTTCAGCAGGACCTGAATGGGCAAATCCTGCAGGGTTGAGAGAATAAAGTGCTTTTCTGTGATCGCTGCCCATCACCACACCTTTGGAGTGTGATGCGTTTCCTGCCTGCAGACACTTGTAAACAGAGCTCTCAAAATGGTACGATGACTCCGACTGAAACAGAAAGAGACAGTGTCTTTGAGGCGTGTGTACAGGTGTGTACAGGCATCAAAATCCGTTCTGACAGATCAATAGTGACATTAAGTTAGGCTGTTTGAATTCAAGCCACTGTTTAAGGTCAGTGCATTTTAGTGCGTTTGTTATAACCAAAGTAAATGAGATAAATTAAATAAAGAAAGCAAGGAAAACAAGCAATTAAGAAATGGTGCCTGGTAGGTTATTTACATATCAAGCTCTCACTCTCTCTCTCTTTCGCTCGTTCGCGCGCTCTCTCGGTTTCTAGTATTGTATTTCGTGACAGGGCTTGATGTTGTAATGAATATGTATGCAGAGCTGTGCTTAAACTCCATGGAGAATGATTACCTCTCAGCTCTGTCAGACCGTGCCGCGAGAGGCTCTTTCCCCACGCAGAAGCAGTGCAGCTCGCAACGTTTGGTCATGCGTGTCAGTGACAGAGCAACCGTGAATGTTTGTCAGCTGCATTGTATGTTATTGAACGCGAGCCCAAAAGTGGTCTCGCGGTGCGGCCTGCCAGATTGGTTCGCTGTTGTACGGTTTAATCACAGAGCCAGACCCCCCCATTTCAGACCCGAATTCCTGTGAGTGCTGTAAAAACACCAGGAAACGCTTGTATCGACAACTCTTTGAACTAGATATGAAATCAAAAGTATTTAACCAAATGCCACCAGTTTGGCAGGTAACCATTCATGTTTGCATAATACACAGTTGAAAAATAGGTTTTCTTAATGTTGAAAATAGGTTTTCATTTGTTTTACACTTCTTTTAAACCCTCCTGCCTTCGCTTAATATGCACAAAAAGCTATAGATAGTTTTTTTTGTTTTTTCGAGTATCCTGATCAGCCTGTCACAGCAGGCTTTGGTTCCGTTCGGTTTGCGTCTTTGAAATACTGTTTGTTATCGTATTGTCAGACATTCTGTTCTGCTCCCAGAGCAGATAAGCGAAATTCATTTGCTGTTTCTTGAAGTGCAGTTTGCTGATAGTAACATTTCACCTGATTGTATATAAATATACTATAGAAAAATATCCCGTTTGTTGAACGCTTGCTGCGCTCGTATAGGGAGCAATTATGCTGGAGTCACTGCTGGATGCAGTTTGTCCTGGACTTGTTTCGAAAAATAAAAGATTCCCCTGATGTGTGTTACGTGGTTAATGCTGGTAGTGGTGCAGCCCTACACGGAAATCTTCCTTTTAGTTGTCATAGTTGTTAAGAATACTTTCTGGTTTGGTCGTGACATTTAAACAAGTCCATGAAATCGGAAGTGAAGGCTTTCTGTTCATGTATGGCTTTGAGCACATGTCTAGGCTAGTGTACTTCATAGTGTACTTGAACTAGTTCATTGAAACTTTTTATTCAATTAATTATTAAACCAGTGAAAAAAATCACAGCTGTTGCATTATTTTATTCATGCATACTTTTTATGATCTGTTTAATTTACCATTATGTGTATTGTATGTTTATGCAAAATTATTGAAATTAATTTTCTACATACAGTCCTACCAGTTCATCACCTTTTTGTATAGGCTCATTGGCAATGGCAAATTTGTTAGTATGCAACACTTAGAGTGCACTGTACTGTACTGTACCTATTTACCAGTATGCTTGACTTTTGACAACACAGTCCAAAAATAGCCACAAAGTGAAGTTCATGAGCACTCTTGGCAGATAACAAGCAAAAATCAGTTAAGCTCAGTCCAGTTTTTCATTTTTGTGGTGCTTGCTTGCTGTCTGGTCACTATTATGCTGTTGAATATTAAACAGTGGTTCTGTGGAGGGCCATTGCTGCTCTCTGTCACTGTTCAAGAGCTTCAGAATTCATCCAAACTATAACTGCTGTTGTGTTTCTACCAAAATGTCACTTTCTGTAGGATGATGTCATCAAGATGTGTAAACATTATATTTAAATGTATTTATTAAGCAGATGCTGTGTCTCACAAAGTGAATGATTTTTACTAAGTGACTATTTTTACAGTTTAAATTTATGCATTGGGCAGACAATTTTATCCAAAGCAACAGTGTATTTGACCAATACATTTTTTGTAATTGCAAAATCCAAGCCATTATCAGAGATGGAGAGAGAGAGA
>JAZGTK010004066.1:0-25499 GCA_036877625.1 Ambastaia sidthimunki
GAAATAACATTTCTTAGAATTAAGTACAATTATGAATGTTTCGCTGGACGAATACATTAATTAATTGTTATTAATTCTGCTTAATCAGGTAAACATATATATATACATATTACAATAATTAGTATAATTAATTACGGTTAGTTATACTTATTATTCCCTTTGAGCTAAGGCTTAAATTCCCTCGTTTCAGCGGAAGGGCGCTAGTGTTTTAAATAACGCTTTCCAACCCGGCTGATACGCTACAAGTCTGATAATTGATGTTTACTTAAGTTTGGCCCAATAAGTAGAATCTCTGTTTTGTTCGAATTTAATAGAAGAAAATTATTTGCCATCCATTGCTTTATGTCTTTAGAACAGTCTGAGAGTAACGCTAACTTAGTAATGTCGTCTGGTTTTGAGGAAATGTAAAGTTGAGTGTCGTCTGCGTAACAGTGGAAATTTATACCATGATTTCTAATTAAATCTCAGAGGGGCAGCATGTATAATGTGAATAACAGAGGACCTAAAATAGACCCTTGAGGCAGGCCATATTTTACTGCCATTAATGAAGATGATTTCCCTTTGAGATAAACAAATTGATAACAGTCCGACAGGTAGGAGCGAAACCATTGCAACGCCTGCCCTTGAATGTCGACGTAATTTTGTAGACGGTCTAACAGCACGTCATGGTCTATAGTATAAAATGCTGCGCTAAGGTCAAGTAGGACTAATTAGGAGACGCAACCTTTATCCGCCACTAATAGTAGGTCGTTGGTAATTTTGACCAGCGCAGTTTCAGTACTGTGGTCTAAATCCGGACTGGAATATTTCAAAAATGTTATTTCTATGCAAGAAGGCACACAGTTGCGAGGATACGACTTTTTCTACGATTTTTGACATAAATGGGATGTTTGAAATGGGTCTGAGTTAATAATATTAAAAAGAAACTCAATTGCTGCAGGTAGCAGCTCTATCAATAGTTTGGTCGGTATGGGGTCTAACAAGCATGTGGTAGGTTTAGAGGTGGTGATTAGTTTTATGGGGTCATCTTGGCCTATAGGTGAGAAACATTGTAGTTGTTCCTGAGGGGCATTGGCTAATGCGAGTAAATCTTCTACTGAGGTTGTAGGACGCATATTGTTTATTGTGTTATGAATGATTTCAATCTTTTCTAAAAAAAAGAAAAAAGAAAAAAGAAAATAAAAAAGATCATGAAATCGTTGCTGCTAAAGTTCGACGGCACATTATTGGCGTTTGTTTATTTGTTAGTTTGGCAACTGTAGTAAAAAGAAACCTAGGATTATTTTTTGTGTTTTTCTATTTGAGCACTAATATGTGCGGCCCTTGCTGTTTTTAGAGCCTTTTTGTAACGAGACATACTGTCTTTCCATGCTAGTCTAAACACCTCCAGATTCGTTTACCTCCATTTACGCTCAAGGTTGCGGGTTACTTTCTTTAGATTGAGAGTAGTGTTGTTATACCACGGAGCTTTGGTTTTGTCTCTAGCCTTTTTAGATTTAATTGGTGCAACAGTATCTAGTGTATTGATGAGGATAGAGTTCAGCTCGGTTGTTATAGTGTCTAGATCATTAGCATTTATGGGTGTATTACGAAGGTTAGAAACATCTGTCAGAGTGTTAATAAATCTGTCTTTAGTGTTAGGAGTAATGGTTCTGGCCAGTCTATAGTGTGGGGCATTTCGGTTGACAACAGCTTTTTTATTTTATTACCCACAAAATAAGATAATGGTCTGTGATCTCATCACTTCATGGCAAGATATCTATATCTATGGGGTCCAGCCCATGTGTGTGATTAAGACGATGGGTGGGTCTAGTAATATGTTGCGTGACTCCAAAAGAATTTACCAAGTTTTTAAATGCAATACCCGGCGCATCGTTTGTAACATCTACATGGATATTGAAGTCTCCAACTATTAAAGCTTTATCAATTATCACCAGCAGGTTAGTTAGTAATTCCGCAAAGTCCCTTAGAAACACAGCATGTGGGCCTGGAGGTCTGTACACAGTAACTAGCGCAAAGGAGAGGGTTGATTTATTTTTTTTGTCTGCTACATTAATATTAAGCACCATTAATTCAAACGAGGCAAACCTTTGACTGTTTGTTTGTTTAACCCTTAAAAAATCACTATAAATATTTGCAACACCGCCACCACGGCCCACCGGACGGGGCTCATGTTTATAGCAGTAGCCTGGCGGGGTGGATTCATTTAAACCGATATATTTGTTTGGTTTTATCCATGTTTCCGTCATACACAATATGTCATAACTATTGTCCGAGATCATTTCATTTATAATAACTGTCTTTGATGAGAGAGATCTTATATTTTAAAGCCCGAGTTTTAAATGGCGTTTATTTTCTATCATGTTATTTCCTGTATTTATTGCAATAAGATTTTGTCTAGATATTGCTGCGTGTTTGTTGTTATGCCTCACTGACCAAGGAACAGACACAATCTCTGTATGTTTAATCATACACACATTTTCAGTATTTGAATTTACATAACAGCAGCGGCTAGAATTAGAAGATGAACTTGCCAGTCAAATTGAGCGGATGGTCCTGGTGATATTGTCCGATAGTAGAGCTGCCGCAATGTCGAGAACACGTGCACCAGGAAAACAATAAGTGCGCACCTTACCTTTGGCAGAGGTAGTGTGAACATGGCGGACGATGGAATCTCCAATGATTACAGCAGCACATTCAGGCTCGCGAAGAGGGGCGAATCAGTTGCGGGTAGCGATCCCGGGAGCCGGTGGCGGTGCAGTGGTCGCTTGGATCCTGGGTCGCGCCTTATGCCTCAGCTGGTGTGCCGCCGCCGGAGGGAAGTTTACGTGCGCTGGTCGAGTGCTGGCTCTGCACCTAGGGGTAGACGGCGTTGGTGTTAATGCAGCGCTGACTTTAAGCCGCAGACTTACCACATAGGATTTTTATAGCATAGTTCTCCGCTCTAGTAGTAGGGCCTGCCTCTCGAGAAGATCATTATTTGAGCTTCTGCAGTTTCTCGAGTTCCAGCCGCACCGCGTCCAGCTCCAACAAATCCTCACCTGTACTCAAAGGTGAAGAGACATCTGAGATATTAGCCATAGTTCTAGGTCTAGTTATGGGATAAGCGAGTATAACTGTTGTGTGTTGTTTGTTTGTATGGGCAGTTTTGTTTAGTTTAAACGGTCCGAGTGAGTAAACTTATCCGATTGATATCTAAGGAAGTTGTTAGAAGTAGCAAAGAAAAAATTCCACAAGATTCAAAAGTTTTTACACCTGTTAAATGGAGCTCTAGCTCTGACCATGCTGCAGTAACAAACCAGAAACTGGTAGTGACATTTGGTCCCTGAAACGGAAAACCGTCGGAAAGCGGAAAACCTCTGCAGAGGCTGCGAATCTCCTGGCTGCGCTAACTCTCTGGCGGGGACCTGGAGAAACGCTGGAGTGAGGTTACTGTGCCCTGAAGCACCGGAGGTGGCAGGGTTAACAGCAGAGCCTCGGGAGGGCCCTGAGGAACAGCGGGCACTGTATAATGTGGTGGAACGCACTGCACCCCAGGTGGGGCTGCCCTCAGAGGCCCAGACAGCCAGTCAGGACCTCTTGTTCTAGCCGGAAATCCTCTGAGAGGCTGTAACAGTCCTCAGATCTTGCTTAGAGGATCTCGAGCCGGAGCGTCGTGTCACCCGCACCCTTAGAGGAGGCTCTGTTTTTGTGTGTCTCTATATGATGAGGTGGTACATGGTCGGGACTGCTCCCATCTAGCAGTCCCAAGGGAGTTAGAGCGATGAGGGAGGAACCGCTGGAATGCCTCTGCTTGCT
This sequence comes from Ambastaia sidthimunki, assembly GCA_036877625.1. NCBI lineage: Eukaryota > Metazoa > Chordata > Actinopteri > Cypriniformes > Botiidae > Ambastaia > Ambastaia sidthimunki. The sequence continues at coordinate 3,799 of JAZGTK010004066.1, forward strand.
TTCATGCCTCCTGGTACCACTCGACGATCGTATTTACAGAGTCGCCGAATAGCCCAGAAGGCTCGAAAAGGAAGACCCTATCCTTCTCTTTCAAATTTGAAAGGGTCAACCATAAATGCCTCTCTGCGGCCACCAGTGCTGCCATAGACCTGCCAATGGCACGGGCGGTCTCTTTGGTGGCACGCAGAGAAAGATCAGCGGTTCTCCTAAGCTCAGACACAACCTCGGGTGTGACGGCTTCGCTCTCATCAACCCCCTTCAGCAGTTCGGCCTGATATGCCTGGAGCACGCCCATGGTATGAAGGGACGCGCCGACCTGACCTGCTGCCATGTACCCTCTGCCCACCAATGCTGATGTAGTCCACAATGGTTTGGAGGGCAGAGCCGAAGCCTTTAAGGACAGCGCCACATAGGGTGACAGATAGCTAGCCAGCGTCTGTTCAACCCGGAGCACGGCCTTATACCCATGCTCGTCAAGCCCCACCACATTGCCATACATGTGGTGGGGCTTGACGAGGAAGCGGGGCTAAAAGGGCGAGCTGAATAGGGCCTGTTCCATGACCTCGACACCTCAGCATGGAGGTCTGGAAAAAATGTCAGGCTCCGGTGTGGAGGCACTGATCGACTGCTCAGGAACCTTTCATCTAATAGGCTCTTTTTCTGAACAGATTTAGTTGGTGCTGTAAATACAAAGAAGGAGAGAAAGCAGAATTGTTTCTAACTCTTTGTAGTCGGCTGTGTCTGAGTGTGCAGGACTAATGGCTTGGAAAGTGGAGTAGGCTGACGAAATGGTCCAATAGACTGACTGGATTTGCTTGAAACTGCTTGAAACTGGATTTTGCTTGATTTGATTTGAACTTTTCAAGGATACTTTGGAGAGGAAATTTTTAATCTCACAGCCCCAAACTTTGAATACATAAGCTCTCTGCATTTTCTCTCCTTGTCTTTGCACAGATTAAACTATTGTATTTGTGCAATGTGCAGAGAAATGTGCCATGACTTTGGTTTTCTAAACACTTGTTTACACTGCAACACCAATTTGACACAGAACGTTAAACAGGAAATTAGTAGGACAACAATACAGAACAATCTGTTTCAATACAACACAATCTATCTTAGTGTAATTAAATCTGTGGAACTTCTTCATTAACGTTTATTAAACAAAAAATTTGAACATTTGGAACACTTGAAAGAGACATATGGTAATAAAGATTGTTCATGTATTGTCAGAAAAAGTCAACACTGTATATTTACCTCAACAATCCCATAAACGTTTATGCTCCAGCACAAATGTTTTAAACCAATATTTAACTTTAACATTATAGACTGAACTGAACCATACTGAACCATGAGTTGAACTTGGGTGCTTAGCTTATGCAAAACCATTTGAGGAGAGATATGCTATTGCATGGTAAATGTACTATGATTTTTTTTTCAGTTAACCCATTAAAGGAGGAGGCGGAATCATATTTAGGTACCTATATATTTAGGTATATTTAGGATTACGTTTTTGGATTACCTCTATTGTGTTTGTTAGCAACATCCGTGCAGGAAATGCTGCATGCCACGGCAAGTGCTTCTAACACAGGCCCGGTTTCACACGACCCAGTTATCCTCACCAGTATTACCCCAAGCCATTGGTTGAACCCATGCAGCTGGGAACTACCCGCCTATCCTTAGAGGAGCGCCACAGGCGATGACGCGAGAACCTGTGCCTCTACTATGGTCAGCCTGGCCATCTCAAGTATTCCTGTCCAGCCAAAAGAACCAGTTCCCCAGACTCGGTGAGTTTCAGCCCTGTCAGAACAACTCAACCCAATAATATAACAGTGCCAGTTAAGGTAATGTTCCAGGGCCAAACTACTAACACCTCTGCACTGATTGACTCCAGGGCAGCTGGCAACTTTATATCTCAAACTTTCATCCTGATACATAATATACCTCTGAAACCCTGTAACCCCTCGTTGGCAGTGGAAGCCTTGGGTGGCAGACCCCTGAGTCTATCCAGTTTTATGAAATCCAGTCCTCTAACCATGATATAATCTCCTGGAATGATGGACAAATTCTTCAATGGGGAGCTTCATGTCAACAGAATTGCTTAACCCATGTAAACCGCTTAAGTGAATAAGTGCCCAGTACAGAGATCCAATCCTTGTGAGAGAATCGGGTACCCTGTGCTTATCACCATTTAATGGAGACTTTTAGTAAGCAATGGGCCTCACAACTCCCTGCGCACCGATCAGTGGATTGTGCAATCAATCTGATTCCAGGGTCAACACTACCTAAAGGAAGAATCTTCCCCTTGTCCAAACTAGAATCTGAGGTCATGAACACCTACATTCAAGAGGAAATAGCGAAAGGCTTCATTCATTCATCCAATTCTTCTGCTTCGGCTGGGTTCTTCTTCGTTAAGAAGAAAGATGGGGGACTCGGGCCATGCATAGATTATAGAGGACCAAATGAGATAACTGTGAAATTTCGTTACCCCTTACCTCTCGTTTCAGCATCGCTAGAGAAACTGCGACATGCTAAGTACTACACCAAGCTAGATTTGAGAAATGCCTACAACCTCATCAGAATCAAAGAAGGTGACGAATGGAAGACAGCCTTTTCTACTGCCAGTGGACATTGAGAACTTGGTCATGCCCTTCGGCCTAGCCAACAGCCCCGCAATTTTTCAATTATTCATGAATAATATTTTTAGAGACATGTTAGATTGTTGGGTGATAATTTATATTGATTGATTTATATTCTGATCTTTTCTAACTCCCTAGAGGAACTTGTGAACCACGTCTAAGCAGTCCTGCAACGCTTAATCAAGTTTCAGTTATACGCCAAAGAAGAGAAATGCGAGTTTCATTGTACCAGTGTCTCTTTCCTGGGGTACGTAATCAGTCAAGAGGGGGAAACTATGGATGAGAAGAAGGTTCAAGCGGTAACTGAGTGGCCCCAGCCAAATACGGTGAGAGAATTACAGAGGTTTCTGGGATTTGCAAATTTCTATCGTCAATTCATTTGTGGTTTCAGTTCTGTGGCAGCTCCCTTGGGGTTGGAGCCATCCTGTCTCAACGTCATGGTAATCCTGCTAAAATGTACCCCTGTGCTTTCTTTTCCAGGAAGTTGTCAGCAGCTGAGCGTAACTACGATGAAACTAGCGCTAAAAGAAAGGAGACACTGGCTCGAGAGGGCAGCTCACCCATTTACATTCCTAACCAATCACAAGAATTTAGAATACCTGAGATCAGCCAAAAGACTCAACCCCAGACATGCCCGGTGGGCGCTTTTTTTTACCCGCTTCTAATTCACTGTCACCTATCACCCCAGATCAAAAAATGAGAAAACAGATGCACTTTCTAGACAAACAGAAAAGCCTCAAGGTAATCCTGATCCAGAAATGTTGTTAGCCCCAGTGCAATGGGATATTATTACGGAAATCACAAATCATCATAACCTTGAACCCCCTCCACCTGAATGCCCTGAAAACTGCTTGTTCATTCCAGAACCATTAAGAACCCGGTTGATCACCCAGGTACATATTAATCCCAGTTCAGGCCACCCAGGAATCACTGCCACAATTCAGTTACTACGCCACCGTTTCTGGTGGTCCTCTCTCTCCACTGACACAATATGATACATAAACAATTGCAGAGACTGCCAAAACTGTTACTCGCTGGACTTCTCCAACACCTTCCCGTCCCCAACCGACCCTGGTCCCATATTGCTGTAGGTTTTATCACTGATCTTCCTAATTGAGAGGGTAATACCACAATTCTCAGTATTATTGCTCGCTTCTCAAAGGCCTGTCATCTGGTTCCTTTGCCCAAACTCCCTACACCACTTGAAACAGCTGAATTGTGTAATCGGGTATTTAGATTCTATGGTTTACCCAAGGATATAGTATCAGATCGTGGCCCTCAGTTCACCTCATGAATATGGATTTCCTTTTTCAGATTACTGAATGTGAACATTAGCCTCACCTCTGAGTATCATCCCCAATCTGCCAGACTGAATGTCTGAATCATGAAATCATCCGCTTTCTATGCTCCTACTGCCAAAGTAGACAGAAGGACTGGAGCAAATATCTAATGTGGGTAGAATATGCCCAAAACTCTCTAGTGAAACCAGCCACAGGTATAACTTTTCAATGCATTCAGCCCCCTCTATTCTCCTGGTCCGGTGAACCCAGTAGTCTCCCTGCTATAGCTGGCTGGCTGCGTAGACGTGAGGAAGAATGGGACAGAGCACATACACATTTGTTGCACGCAACAAGGCACCAGACAGAACAAGCTAACAGTAGAAAGGACACCCAAACTCTGTTACAGAGGTGGCTCCTGCGCCGACTCTCCCGGGCTGCCAGAGGGAGCTCTCTCCCGAATATTGACTTTAGCCTAAAACTACATTTCCCATCGGGCCACATTCCTGGGGCTGATTAGCTCAGCCAACTGAACTCAATTACCATGTGTATTTAAACCCCAGCCTTGCTATGCTTCTTTGGAAAGTCTTGTTTTGCCATGCATACATTTCTGAGCGTTTCCTGAATTGGTATTTCTGTGTTTGACCCTTGCCTGTCTTTGGATTTTGTTATTGCCTGTCTTTGGATATTGTTTTATTGCTGCCTGCCCCAACCATTTGCATGTCTTTTGTATTACCTCTATTGTGTTTGTTTGCTGGTTCTGACCCTTGCCTGTTTTCACTACGATTAAATAATGACTGCAAATGGATCACGCCTCTGAGTCGTTGTTACACTGTGTGTGTGTTAATTGAGTGTGATTAAGCATTTGTCTTTATTCAATCATTGTAAATGTAAATACTTGATTTAACAAAGACACAGAAGGAAGTCTTTTTTAACTGGGTACTGGATGTGAAACAGACCACAACAAAAGGAATGAAGGACAGATCAACTGGATAATGAGTGTTCTGCAGTCGCTTCGAAATATAAAAACCTTATGAATACAGCTCTGTCCAAATAGATTCTGTTTCACAAAGATAGTATTGGTGTCACCATTAAAACACATGGCTAGGTCCATACGACACCATGGTACTTCTGCATTTCATTAATAAAACAATGGTGTGTTATTTGTAATATGAAGGAGTTCTTTGTAGTTCCCAATTTGATGGCAAAGCTTACAACAATTATGATGTCTAATATATGGATTTAGGTGTAAGAATTTAGATGAGTGAGAAACACAGAACTTTGGGCATGTGGCACTGGGTTTGAATGCTGCTGATGCCCCTCTTGAAGTCTCGGGGGATGCAAAGTGTTGATTGTTGCCTCACACTGATAAGCAAAAATGTTTCCAAAGCGTAAAGATTTAAGTGGTGTGCATGAGGGATAAACCCTAATCTGTCGCCACACACTGATCTTGACTCGCTAATATTTGAATTGGAAATCAGGTGGAAGTTCTGCTAAGCTCCCTATTACAGCCTGATGTATGTGAAAGGGTCTCAGCATTCATTTAAATATGGCCCACCTCTCCGAACAGAAATGTAAGATGCACTGACATGTTTAAACAAATTCTAATATAAACATAAATAAAGACCGTTTAAAGGTTACATGAAGAAGTGAATTTAATACCAAGCCCCCATTGTCTATAGAATGAGAGAAGTAGGCAATTGTGTGGACAGATAAAAAAGGTTATTGAAAAGAATCTGCTAGAAAGAAATGAAAGTGAAGAGTTTAATATGGGATTATACTAATAAAGTAATACAGAGATCAAAAGCAGGTTGCTGGTGCAGGATTTCCCTCTAATCCTCCAAGCCATATTGATGCTTATTTGACTGTGCAAATATCCAAAATTTAATTTGCAAAATGGATGCATAGGCATGAACAACATTTATTGTGTTCCAAATATAGGTGTAACAAATGCTCAGGAGACGTAGGATCCATTTGCAGCACTTTATTACAAATCGAATAAACAACCAGGCAGAGGTCAGAACCAGCAAACAGTGTTATCACAGATATCCAATAAACGTAAACAATGTCCAGGCAAGAGTTCAGGGCAGGCGGCAGACAATAGAGTAACCCGGTAAACAATGCGGGGTCAAAAAGGCAGGCGGCAAGTAATCCAAAACAGAAGGCAGTCCAAGGTAATACACAATATAATCCAACAATGAAAAACGCTCAGAAATGTTCCCAGAATGGCAAAACAAGACTTCGCAACAGTCTGTGAAACAGGTGAGTACTTATAGCGTTCTTAATTGAAAATGGCTGCCACCTGTGAGGGGCGTGGCCCAGGTACGGGGTCATGGGAATTGTAGTTCTAATATTCCGGGGACGGCTCCCGCTGGCGTCCGCTAGAGGGAGCCACAGAGGCCAGATTTGTGACAACAGGCAAGACTTAAGAAAGATGAAACACACTGTAGATAACATTTTATTAGACATAAACTTAGATACACTTGTGAGATGTGTTCTCCACCAAAATAAACAATATATAACGCTCAAACCAGACGTATTAAAATAATGGTATTTGTTTTTTGCATCATCACGAGCTTCAGTCCTGTCTGATGATGCTGAGACAGAAAGACAGATATTAAAATGCTTATCTGGATCACATGAAGTTCAACAATACATTTCATCATAATTCATGAAATGCACACTGTAACATCATGTCATTGAACACAGAACACAGGCACTTATGGCCCACTATGACAGAATTCCCTACATGAAACTCACTGTATGAGCTGAGAAGTCATTTAGATCTGATTTTGTAATTACACAATTGCATATAACTTTGTGAAATCATGCAGATAATCTGCTAAATGTCCTAACATGAAAAGATAATTGCTACAGAAATTAGCCATACCTGAGGTTCATTTATTTGGTCATGGCTAGTTTCTTATGTGGTGAGGATCAGATATTACTGTTAACTATTAGCAGGAGTTTTGCTGAAGGTCGGCCAATAGTGCTGAGACCATTGAAATGCTAATTATAAACAGATTAGAGAGTTACGCTCCTTTATGGCAGTTATTAGGTAATTACTTTGAGTAGTTTAGTGAAATAAGGGTCTGGAGACCACAAAGTGTGTGTAAAGAAAAGAAAAAGAGTTGCACTCAATTTAAGGCCTGCCACTGAAATCAAGAGAGTTCATTATAAATACAGTCTTGCATATATTAATAAATGATTACTGAAAATAAGTATTGTGATTGGCAGAACAAATATAAAATTTAAGTAAAGAAAAGGTCACTAAAGGATATTAGGTTATTAAAAGGTTATTTAAGGTGAATGTGTATACTAGCTTAACATGCTACAGATAAAGCCACATGAGTTGACCTCTACAATTGTGTAAACACTGTGGCTGTTCAAAGCAGTAATCATGTATGATTAGTGAATGAATCCTTCTTTTGAGTCTCTGGTTCTTTTAAGTAAACAAGCTGAACCAGTTTGCATCAAACAATGAATCTACATGTTGAAAAGATCTGGTCAGTTAACGCAATTTTTCAGGTAACTAAATCAGACTACAGGTGATGTAAAAAGTAAGCAATTTTTGCCTACATAGACAATTATTAAAGTGTGTGGGAACATGTAAAATAAATATTATTTTTTTTTTGTTTGAAAGACAAGAACTATTGAGTGGTGTGGAAGTACTAATTGAGAAAACCTGTTTGCAACTCCCATTTAAGTTATTAGATAATGCAGGTATTGCAGAAATTACAGTCTTGACCTTTATTAACTCTTTCACACTACTTCCACTATCTTAGCGTGTGCGGACACTTTTTGCTAAAGCAACTTATAATAAACAACATTTGGTGCTGTGTTGTAAGAGGTGGATCAGTGTTTCTTTCTATGAGAATGAGGTCGTACTGTATATGCTTCGACAGAAGGTTAAAAGAGAAGGGGAGGTCAAATCCTAAAGGAATTCATCTCATGATTCAGCTCAAATGGAAATAACAAATAGCAGTTAAGATGTCTGCCCCTTTATTCAAAACCATGTTTGTGTGGTGCATGGCTCCAAGCAGCTATTTTTTATTTAAGTCTGATTAATAAACACAGGGTAAAACTGACTACATATGTCCCCTGATGTTTTGGTTCATTCTGTTCACAGAGCATCCCTGGATGTCCTTGTAGATGCAATAATTAAAACGGTTACCGCTGTGCACAACTGTGCATATAAATGCGAACTGCTGATCATACTTGCATTGTTATCATAAACAGAGTGGAGGAAAGGTTTCATTTAGCTGCTAATTGCCTGGAACACACCAGCTCACCTTCAAAGGATGGCAATGAAATCCTTACGCAGAAAACACACATGCTTACAAACGGTAATGTGTGTAATGCCCAGTAGGTTTTAGATATATCTAACAGGATGGATATTTGTTAAATATTTCGAAACATTACTGAGTACTTTTGTCCAAATACATTTAAACACAGTATTGTGTGTGTGTTCCTCATCTATTACAGACAAAATAGGTCCAGTCTGTGTTTGGCCTGGAATTATGGTGACTGTACAACATCCATCGAGATAGACAGCTTACCTTCCCTCACCACAGCAAAAATGAGATTAATTGCAAAATGGCTCAATTAATCCACATGAAGTGACATGGAATTTGAATACAAAAGATGGAGAGCATGCCTTGAAGACGGCGAGAGAGACATAGATTTCAATCATGCAGGCAAAAGATGGTGGCAAGCAAAATTAATTGACCTTTCGGGTTTCAATTAAACAAAAAGGGACACAAAGCAAAATATATGCTCTGTCCTGACTAATGAAGTAGCAGCACTGTTACAAAGTGTAAAGTATAAGATTATGAACACCTTTGTCCTTTAAATCAAAATGAAATGTTGTGATTTATCATATTTTAATGTGAAAATTGCAGAGCTGTAATTTTATTTACTGGAAACTGATTAGATAGTAAAAAGTGTCCACAATGTAGCAACACCTGAGTGAGTTCGCCATGGTCATGAGTTGGTTCTTAGGGAACACACATACTGTTACTAGACTATTTTAAAAATATATTTTTAAAAAATTAATAATTTCTAGACAAATTAAACATAAATACCTATACTTCTATTAAAATTAATGCCATGAGAAATGTCATTAGAAATGTTTTTTTACGTTCATGGACATTAACGTTGAGTTAATGTCCATGATATTTAACAGGAATCAATTTAACCATCATATGGAAGCAGGACTGATGCGGCATTTTCCGTTCATTTAACAGACACGTCTAATAGGTCCCTAGAGAGTGGCGCATTTGAAACAAAATGAGCTAACAAAAGCATAAAGGGTTAATTTAGCTTGGCTCAAGTGAGTTAATTATTCTTTTAGCCCAGTTCACTGCACATCCATAATGATTATTAACTAGCTTAAAATACTCCAGGACCACTGGGAGCTTACAGATAAAAACACACACACACACACTGTGAGAGCGGGCTGGATGGAGGAATCATTATTTTAATGAGTGCTGTAAAACTCAAATCACAAAGTCTTCATAATAATCTTCTGGGACTCCGTGGGGTCACAGTTGTCCTCTCCTCAGGAGAGCTGAGTGAATCTGTGGCTGGGGTCTGATTAAAGCATACTCATGTGTGCTTACAGACAGGCATTTATTGGCTATTTGGCCATTCTGATTTTAAATCACAGCCCATTGGCAGCCACAAACTTAAACACGAGTGGTGAGGTATGTTTGGAATAGTTCATTCAGAAATTAAATCTGTCATATTTACTTTCCCTCTTGTCATTTTATATAGAAAGAAACAGCCAGGATATTCTTTAAAAAAATATTTTTTTGGTTTTGAAAAGTTTTGTGTTCCTTAGAAATACAGTCAACTTTGAAATAATTTGGGTGAGTAAATGACACAGTTTTCATTTTGAAACTATGCAAAGAAATGCCATAGCTTTCTGAATGAATCCCTTGTGCTCAGGAAAAGCACTTATTCGGAATCGCATATAAAAATAACAATATTCCTTTGGACATCAGTTCCTGGCAGTGATTGACTGAGCCCTATTCCTGCTTCTGCCTAATCGAAAGAGAATGAAAGATTTGCAATGGAGCTGTTAATGACGGCGGGTTCTAAAGATCAGAATATACAAGAGATTCAAAAACATAAATGATTTAATTCAAGGGTCTTCAGGCATGAGCAGGCATAAACAGGCAGACAGGGAACACGCAACATAATACAATCACCAACAAACTCAATGGAACAGGAAACAACTTAAATACACAACTAATCAAACATAAACGAGACACAGGTGATACACATTACACTGAACAAGCACAGGAACTCCATATATGGGCAAACATAGAACAAACCACAAGACAGTCCAAACGGGGGTGTTAAAGTACGCCCCCCCCCCCCTCCAGAAAGCGCGACCCCACGCCGTTGACAAACAGAACAGGCAGATAGTCCATGGAGGGGCTCCGGCGGGGGTCGGACTCCTGGAAGAGGGGCTCACAAGGGACTTGCCGCAGAGGGAGCTGGGCAGGACCCAGGCCACAGCCATACTGGTGTTCCATCGTGGAGCCGACAGAGGAAGGACCCATGGCAGAAGAGCTGACGACTCCAGTGGACCGACCGATGGAGGCAGAGCAGGTGGACATGGAGCCCGAGACAGAGACGGAAAGTCAATGGCCCTCGGTGACAACGAGGACCCGGTGGGCCGAGGCAAAGCAGGTGTCACCGGCGACCAATGGTGGATGGCAGCCCTGCAGCTCAGCCACTGCACAGGTGGTGGGCTGAGGGTGAGGGAAGGGGCTGTCAGTAGCCAGCTGCGATGTGGCTGGTACATCATGGCAGGTATATTCCAACATGAAGGGGGGGTGGGTGGGGAATCATGGTCAGGCATGATGTCCAGAACACAGTGCATGGAACCCAGTGTATGCTCACCCTCAGCGCTTGTGCAGTGGGTGTAGCTTCCCTCGTCCTCATTTACCTCATGCTCCACCGCCAGCACACTCACCTGGTCTGCCGGCACCGGCTCGGTCTCAGCGACGAACCTCGGCTCTGTCGCACACTCGTCCGATGGCTCGTCGGTCGCCAGGTGCTCGGACTCTCTGTCCGATGTGCTCTCGGACAGTGGCTCTGCACTCGTGGATGATGTTGGGCTGGGCACTGGATCAGGAGTCCGGGAAAGCACCCACTCAATATAGGCCAGAAGGCTCTCCCGAGGACCTGTTCCAGACAACTTTGCCTTGGTGGCACTGCTGAGTAGAGCATAGTACAATGGGCAGAGAGCAAAGTCATGGAGATTAGTTTGCTCAGCAAGTGCCACAAAGTCTCTGGCATGGTCCTCAAGAGAGCGCTCCCCCTGCTCCAGCACGAGGATACGGAAGGAGGGGTCTTGGAAGTTCACACAAAAAAAGGAATTATGCGTACACTACGCGCTGTTTACTTTTAGGTCAGTGATTCTGTCACGAGGCGGGTTCTAAAGATCAGAATATACACGAGATTGAAAAACATACGATTTAATTCGAGGGTCTTCAGGCATGAACAGGCATGAACAGGCATGAACAGGCATGAACAGGCATGAACAGGCATGAACAGGCATGAACAGGCATGAACAGGCATGAACAGGCATGAACAGGCATGAAGGGAACATGCAACATAACAATACAATCACCGACAAACTCAATGGAACAGGAAACGACTTAAATACACAACTAATCAAACATAAACGAGACACAGGTAATACACATTACACTGAACAAGCACAGGAACTCCATATATGGGCAAACATAGAACAAACCACAAGACAGTCCAAACGGGGGTGTTACAATCGTACAGCTCCGGGTGTCCACATACAGCGACGATGATTTTGTCCTCCGTTGTTGTTTCGGATTTCTGCCTTCGCTCGCTATGTCGTAATCATGTCACTACTAGAGCAAGCTCCTGATTGGTTAACGTGGCACGAATATCCGCCAAAGTTCACATTTTTCAACTTGCGCGTCAAACGCCCGAAATGCTAAATTCAATCTAAGTTACTTTTCAATGCGGTACGTCGCAGAAGTTTTTGCAGTGATTCAACTAGGGCTTTATTTTATGTAACAGATAAATTTACATGATATATCTGTATGATTGCGATCTAAAGACCCTATGTGATGTACACGTAGATGCTTCGTTGATTACTTTTCGTTACTTAAGCATTTTTTTGTAATGTCTGTAATTTTCTTTTACACAGCGTCGTGCGTTGCGTTTTATATGCTGCACGAGTCCCCATATACATTTGTTTGTGTTATCCAGGTACATGCTTTATTGTTATACGTTTTCAAAATGAGTTTTTGTTAAACTATATGCCCCAGTTTGCGTGAGATGTCACAGCGCGTCGTACGTTGCCGCCGCACGCTGTTTTATACGCTGCACGTGTCTCCATATACATTTGTTTGTGTTATCCAGATCCAATAAATGAGGACGTGATGGCACAGATTTTGGTGTATTGAGTTTATTACACAACACAATGCAGATATCAAACCGCTACAGGTGCATTTAATTTAGTTTTATTTATTTCAATGTCAGCATATAATTTTATGTATTTTCTAGAATTTTTTGACGGCACCCCCGACAAAGCCAGACCCCTGACAAGACCCCGGTTCTCAACCCCGGTTGAGAAACGCTGATCTAGAAAACATCTTTTGAATAATGCTGGGTCAACTGATGCTGTATCTATTTTAAAAGGGCTTTTAAAATCTCGCATTAAAATTGAGTTTATGTATCATAAACTGGCTATCTGCCATAAATTCTCCTTTACCAATACAAGTGAGATTATCTGCACCAAAAGAAATTGCAAAGCTAGAGCTTCATTTATTCCCTGATATCCACAGGGTTTTGGCACTGATGTACGTATGGTATAATGGGTCTGTTTATTATGTGTGCAAAAAGAAAATGTAGAAGATATGTGTTACAGGTTGATGTAAATAAAATGCCTAATAAAAATACAAAGCAAATATATGTCTCTCTACCGTAATGTTTTTTTAAACAAAAAATTGCAAGTTGCTTGCAGAGGTATTTTTTTGTAGATGAACAAGTTTATATTCTAAACAACTGCTGTAAAAATAGGCTCTAAACGCTGCAACATCCTCAACACCCACAGGCTAGATTAAGTAGAGAGGTTCATTGACAAACTGACATTTTCTCACAAAATCAAACCCAATCCATTATTTTAAACTTACCATTAAGAATTGGGGTATGGTAACATCAAATTTGCGTTGCGTTTCTTTGTGTAGTTCACAAACTAGTCACGCCCTCCCTCTACTCAGTTCTATTCGCTTTACATTGAGTGAAAGTGAGTAGGAGGAGTGAAGTAGAACCTAAAAGTTTCGGATTGCACGGTATGACTGTAGAGTTATCGTCATTGGTTGAAAGCCTTCTCTTTAAACATTTAATTGGTCAGCACCTCAATAGCGTAAATGTCCTTGTTTACCACAGGCACATCACGTGTCCGGCATCTGCAGCTATGCCGGAAAGTAAGTGTAAGTTCACGGAAGAATTGAAAAAGAAATTCGTTTTCGTCTTGGTCGTGATCCATTTGAAGCTGAGTGCCTGACATGCAAAGCAGGCACTTACGTGTCAGTAGCAAATAAAGGTGCCAACGACCTACAAGCACACATATGTTTAAGCAAGCATAAAACAGCAGCGAGTGGTGAGAGCTCATCAGCTAAAGTCACAAAGTTTTTTGTAAGTAAAACCAAGAGTGCTACTTAGTTGCTACTTAGTACTGCAGTTACTACTGCAGAGGCTGCCTATCATCGCTGTCGGGTGGAATCCTCCAAAACCATGATTTTTCAGGAAATAAAAAAACCACATATTTTTTTAGTTATTTAACATTGTATCGTTAAAGTGTGTATTATACCTTATATTGCTATCATATACTGTTGTGTACCAACATTAACACAACATTTCCCCAAAATCATTTTAATCGGAGATTTACGTAGTTTACGCTTAGAGTTTACGCTGTCATTGGTAAGAATGGTACGGACACAGACGTCACTGCTGCCAGCAGTGTTCATCAAAGTCTGCGGTCGCGTTGAACCTTTTGACAAGAGACAAGGCTTTAAGAGCTAATCAGAGCTAATGATTGTGGTTACATACATCTTAAACGTTAAAGAGCTATGAGTGATGCAATTCCAAATAAAATAATATGCTTGACGAGGATTTCTTAATCGTTGCAACTTTCAATCTTAAGTAGAAGTAATGCTGCGAGTCACTGGTCACCCTAATTACAATACATGGTATCATTAATGCTTTTGGTGCTTTGTAGGCATTGGTATTTCCTTTAGGAAATGCAAATCTAATTTATTTCACTTACCCTGAGCTGTGTAGCTAACAACAACATACTCTTTGATTTGTTTAACGTTAACTTACTAACATGCAAGAAACCATAACTAGCATTTTTTCCTAATTATGTAACACAATATCGAGGCTTGTGCATTTACATAAGTTAACAACCAGAAACAACTTACAACAATAACTCTTGACATGAGATAAAAAAACTAGGCTTAAATGTTGATTATTCTTAATTAACCTGACGTGCCATAACAATATCTTATTGGCTGTGTCAACATAAATAGATTCCATAACTACAGGACAAGGACAAGGGAGAACATGACGACTATATATACAGTACACAAAGAGCAAACAAGCAAATCAGTTAAAAACAACAAATGACACAACAAACCTAATCAACATTAACCAATCACAAAACAAGCTTAATTAAACTAAACAAATCAGACCATTCATTTACTGTTCCCTATATGAAATTTGAGTCCATTAAACATTTTGTCATAAACGGTAATTTTTTTTTGGCACTGTATTGCTTCTCACATTGGGAAAACAGGGCCCTGAGTGCATTGTGGGTATAAACAAGAAAACAAAATGTAGAAAATGAAGTTCCTCACTCATAATTGGACAGCACAGTTTCCTCATACTCGTATTTGCGATTTAGAATTTAGAGCACGTTGAATGTTTTACATCATTACAAACACTTTTCTGTTCTTAGTCTTCTAAACAAAAATTCCACATCAAATCATATGCTTCAGTCCTTTATCTCTGTGATGAAGCTGTGGTAGTGAAACATGAAATTGAACAGAGATGCAGGGTGCATAAGGGTGTGAAGGTCTCATGACCCTTAACAGATTAGGTCAGTATTGAAAGACGGCCTTGAACTGTAAGGAGATAGAGGCTGCGTCTGTACGCATTTCCTCCTATAGCCTTGCTCCTAGGAGTCCTAACCAGGGTTCGCCAGGATCAAGTTCTGCCAACCCAGATCTGGTTTGCAGACATAATGTCTCTCCTGGACGGAGCTCCTTGGGAGCTCCCAGTTTGGGGGACCTTCTAACTGAAGAATTCTTAGATCCTCACACGCAAATTGTTTGTGTTGTGTTTTGATCTGTATGTTTTGTTTTTAAGTCATTTATAATAATTTATTCACATAATTATTTATAATCATTTAAAAAAAACGTAAGTTATTCACATAATTTATCATTTGATTATTTTTTTGATTATTATATCATTTAAGTATTTTATAATCTATTAATTTATAATTTTATTATATTTTTATATTCTATATTTCTTATTTTTCTTGCTTACGCTTTTTCATTATTGTTCAATCTCATGATTGTGGGCTTTCATGAATTGTTTGGTCTATATAAACTCAACCCAAGGTTTTAATGGGATGTTGTCTGAACCAGTTTGATATATCATTGTCTGCTGAATTGTGTTCTTCAGACGAAGTTTGAACATTGAGACATACGCAACTAAGACTGTTCAATAAAACTCTGTTCTTATACCATCATTACTTCGTCTCCTGCTTCCTGCCCTTTTCTGGCTTTCATGAAGACTTTAACACTCATTTTGGGTATTTTTGTATACCAGACAAGACTTGCTGTTAACAGTGTTTGGGTATCTACAGCTCTGCTGACAAGTTGTTCTGTTACCGGAAAAGAAATGATATTTCTGGCGGGATCTGGCATCCGGGGCTGGATTCTAATTATTGTCTTGGTGTGGGGACTCTGATCTAACATTTTGGCGTAGTCGGCAGGATGGAATAACACAAGCTGTCAAGAGTGGAGTCGGGATTGTTTCTCGCACGACCAGATGGTGGAATGTCCCAGACCACTGTTCTTCTGACTCCGGGCTACGAGTGAGAACGAGGCCGACCCTCACAGGCGTCTTCTACTGGCTTAACTACTGCAAAGCAGAGAAAGTGGTTTCTGTTTGACATTTCATGAAAATTCAGTAAACTGTGTTGGTAGCTGGCTGTGGTATTAGCTTGTCTACTGGGTCAGATTATATCATTTCTTCAGTTATGAAGGAGTCAGATGTTAAGCTGGATGCAATTGAAATGCTAACAGAACAACTGAGAGGGCACTTAAAGATCAAAGAAGCAGTACAAGAAATAGTTGCGAAATATAACATCAAGGTGCAAAGGGGCGGTCTTTGGGAGCCTAAAGACATTAAAAAAGCATGGGGTAAAATTCAAATAATGAAAACCAGAGAATCATGGTGAATCCCTTTGGATTTTTGCCACTTTGTCTAAAAGTAGGAAATGGGAACCGAAACAGCAATTAGACAATCATAACAGAGACAAGGAAGTCATGGAGAGAAAGCTGAAGGGGTAACAAGATAGGTGCGAGGAGTTAAAATCTCAGCTTGAAAATAAACATGAAACCAAAACAGCTAATGCTAATGTTCAAAATACACAAGGAACTGACCAATTCCCTGTTTTACCACAACTGAATGCATGTAATGCTGGTAGTGACACTGATATGAACAAAGATTCAGATTCTGACACAAGATGTGTGTTAATGGATCGAGAGATTCAGATGTTGGGCAGTACAAATATTCACCCCCAACTTCTAAAGAGGTGTATGAGTGGTCAAAAGAGGTAGGGAATGTCAGGGAATTATCAGCTTTAGCTCAATTGGAAGCTCTGAAAGAGAATTTTCCCCTTTCAGTCAGAGATGGGTTCAGCATAGTCTTAGTCAATCTGTCATCGTCAGACAGGAAAAGTTTGAAAGAAGCTCTTGGTGAATCTTTAAGTGGTGAACATCTGACTTATGACAGAACTGAGAAAGAAGGATGGAAGAAACGTAAGGTTTGGTGTAGAAAAGCACAACAGCAAATTGATTGGAATGAAATTACAAGATGTAAACAAAAGACAGATGAAAGTGTTGAAGATTACACTGAACGATTGTGCAAAACCTTTTTACTTTACTCTGGCTTGGATGTTGGCTGTGAGCCATCAGATTTTGTCACACATTTCAAATGGTTAAATAACACCCCCCACACACACACAGACGCACACAGATGCACACACACACACACACACACACACACACACACACACAATCTTCTTATTCTTATATCTTTTGTGTAGTAAAAGGTGTTGTTGACATGTTTGCACTCTAGATTTAATTCAGTGAAGTAACAGCTCTGTATGGCAAGAAGAAAACCAGATGGGTCATAGAGACTCACAATTGATTATAGAGTGGCAAATCAGTGTATTGATAAGATTGATTAAACCAGAACACAAATGGTTTTCAGTAATTAATATGGCTAATGGATTTTGGTCTGTGCCAAATCAAATCATGGTTTTCATTTGCAATTAAAGGTCATAATTCTCCTACTATTTCACCAGTCTTTGCAGAGAAGGGTTTTGGTTTTGATTCAACATCGAGATCTTGATTAAAGACATTTGAAAGATTTTGATTTTAATTCAACATCAGTTATCATTCAGTTTGTTGATGTTTTGATTTGTTCAGAAGATAAAACTTAACATGAGAGAGTGGTCAAGCGGCTGCTTGATTACCTGTACAGCAAAGGTCACAGAGCAAACCTGAAGAAAAAAAAAGCTCAACTGTCAGACAGAAGTAATTTATTTAGGTCAGAGTATATCTAAGGGTGAAACACGCATTTTAATATATCATTGTCTGCTGAATTGTGTTCTTCAGTGTTCTTTCAATACCATCATTACTTCGTCTCCTGCTTCTGCTCTTTTCTGGCTTTCATCAGTCAACTTCTTGATGAAGACCCATTTTGGGTGTTTTTGTATACCAGACAAGACTTGCTGTTAACAGGATTTGGGTATCAACAGCTCTGCTGACAAGTTGTTCGGTTACTGGAAGAACTGATATTTCTGGTGGGATCTGGCGTGCGGGGCTGGATTCTAATTATTGTCTTGGCGTGGGGACTCTGATCTAACATAACCCAGGCTCGGGGGTCGATCTTTCACCCCCAGCCAGAGATCTGGAAACTGTGGATCTGGCCCCTGGGGGGAGCCTGCTCTTAGATTCTGGTCTTTCAACTGAGGTTGTAGAGACCATTCTGAATTCCAGAGCACCATCTACTAGGAGACTTTATGCCTTGAAGTGGTAGCTGTCATTGGAGTCTCTAATGGGAGATACCCTTTTGTGTATAGTTTTTTTCGTGGTGGCAGATGCGGGTTCCTTCTGTCACATCCGGGTCCCTTCTTGGGATCCTACCGTTGTTGTAAGGTTACCTATGTTGTAAGGTTTATCTTTGGCTCAATTTAAACCCCCTAAAGTCAGCCTTGGATAAGTTTCTGATTCTTAGGGTGGCTCTACCTTTAGCTCTTACATTGCTCAAAAGGGTGGGAGATCTACAGGCTTTTTCTGTATACCCTGCCTTCTTGGACCCTGCCTGCTTGCCATTTTGCACCCTAGACCAGATTACATCTCCAAGATGCCTGCTGAGACTGGTTACCCATTGGTACTCCAAGCCTTCTGTCCACCGCCATTTCATTCACCAGAGCAGGAAAGGCTTTATTTGTTATGTTCAGTTACAGCTTTGAGGATTTATGTCCACTGCTCAGGCCAGAGGTGTAAGATGTCTCAGCTCAAAGGCTGTTTTAGTGGCCGCAACCGACGTAATGTGGTCACAAAACAGCATCTATCTCACTGGATCACACATGCTGTTACCCTGGCCTATGAGGCCTGTGACCTTGTGTTATCTCTGGGCATTAGAGCCCATTCCACCGGGTGTAACATCAGCTAAGGTTCTGTCTAGGGGAGCATCCTTAAGTGATATTTGTGCTGCAACAGGCTGGTCCTCTCCACACACACTTATTAGATTTTACAGTTTATACTTGAAGCCAACTCCAGGCACTCAGGTCTTTCTGGACTGAAGTCTAACTCTGTTCCTGATGATCTTGTGCCTATATTCACAGCATCTCCTTCCCTTACTGTGACGTAGTGGGAATTTCTTTCCCATAGCATCAAGCATGACACAGCATCGAGTTCCCTTGAAAGGGAACTTCTTAGGTTACGTATATAACCCAGTTCCCTGAGACAAGAAACAAGACACTGTGTTTTACACGTTCAGACTCAGGCATGCCTGAAACGTGTTCCGTATAGTGTCAAGCATGATGCAGCATCCTGTTCCCTGACTCAGCATCAAAATGTTGTAGAGACTTCAAAATGTTGCAGCAGCAACAAATGGTGACATTTCAACTTCATAGCCATGCCCTAGCAACCAGTTACAGTACCCTAGCAACCATCCTATTGACTTCTGTTTAAAAGAGTGTAGGTGGGCTTATTTGACTTGGGCTATCAGTGGGCTTTAGGGATTGCCCTGACAACTTCCTGGCCACACCCTAGCAACTATTAAGATCACACTAGCGACCTCTTAACATCACGAATAAGCCATATTTTAGTATATCTGTCATACTAAGTCATGTTATGTCATGCTAAATCGTGCTAAAACATACTATCATCATATTAAATCATACTAAAATCATGCTAATTCTTGCAAAAATATACTAGCATTATGCTTAATCATATAAGCATCATGCTAGTTCATGCTAGCACTATATTAAACCATGTTAGCATTGTGCTAAATCATGCTAGCATCATGTTAAAACATGTTAACATCCTTTAAATATTCTGACCCATGTTTTGCCACGGTAAGCAAATGTCTCAGAGTCTTCAGAGTCTTCATAAAAACAGAGTTTTACAGCTCTGCTCTTGGTTTTCACTTGATTTGAATAATTTTCCGCTGTACTTCTGTAATTCTATCATTCTCTGGAGTATTGTGCTATGTTTGTGTTTTCAACAAGTATCTCAAATGCCCTAATTTGCCCTGAATCAACAATCCTTTGTAGAAGCCGGCAGGTGGAGAGGGATGCGGGTGGAGAGGGATTCCACAGCAGAGAGCTTCAATATGCTCCTACTGCTGGGTCCTGCTGGATCACTAAAGGTGTTGTTTAGTATTGCAGTAATACAACATGACAGGTTTATAAAACTTGCCACTCTCTGTTTCAGGGCTGAAAATTGACTTGAGCAGCGATAAGTGATGGCATATTTGACTTTTAAAAATGGCTTTAATGATGCTGTTATTGTGTTACAGAAAAGGAAATAAAACTTTAATTCCCTCTGTAAAAAACGATCTGGCATGCTTCAATGTGCACAACCTAGAAAGTTATTCTCATAGCAGATACCTATGGCCCTGCATTCCATACGGTTGTCAAAATATCTCCCTCTCTCTCAATTTTCAGTTTGAAAAGGTAATGAGAAGCTAATGAGGCTTGACTTTTCAGCACTCCACTTCTGGCAGCTTCCCATAGGGGCTGAAGGAGATGTTTAGCTTGTATAGAAGCCATGCTGATAGATTTGAGGAGGTGGGGGAAGGTGGGCAAGAATAAGGTTGGAAACTGGTGGAGGAAAAGAATGGACAAGGGGAGAAAAAATCAGGCTCTTAAAATGAGATGAAATCCAGATTGCAATCTGAAAAGAAATGGCCATATCAGCCTGAGACTGCTTTGGATGTTTTGCTGGGAATAATATAGCTCTGACAATGCAGACCTTCATTAAGCTGCCCCCCATTTACTGATTTTAAAAAAGAAAATAAACGTCTGACCTGCCCCTAGTACAACCAGCAAATTTAGAATTAATTTACCCAAATGTATATAACAGCCAAAAACAGTAAAAAAAAAAAAGCAGCATCAGCAGCATTAACTAAATATTTATACAAAAAAGTAGGAACTTCTGTCTAAAGGTCGGAGAAAGAATAAATATATAATTCTGTTATTTATTAGTAGCCTCAACCAATTCATTATAATGAACCAGGTTTCAATGCAACATATGAAAGAAAGAAAAACTTAGTTTCCCTTTTGATAACTGTCTTAGTTATCTTGCACAATATAAAGTGACAAAAAACTGTGATAAAACATTTAGTCACTCTACTTTAGTCACTCAAGAAACAAGTTACTGGAAAAGCTTCACAATTATAATGCAATTTTTATTATTGGAGTATTAATGGAGCCCTACACAGGCTGGTCTAATGAAGTCATAGTAGACTTTCAGGCTGATAGGCCTGTTAATGAGCTCCACTCCTGTGACCGGCACCATGTTGGATCATTAGCAGAATTTAAGCAGAAAAGGTCTTTGTTTTTTCGCTGAATTGCTAGGGAGGCTGGGAAGAGAACTTGAGACCTCTCAAAAGCATTTTGCTGGCGCGCACGTTGAGAATTGAATGTCTTTGTTGTGGTAATCTGAAATTAATTTGCACTTGAACCCATCTTTCTTCCACAATCAATTTAAAACACTGTTAAAATTATGGGAACAGCCACTGATATGACGAGCCAGAATATTATAATTTCCCTGGTACTTAAGAGCCTTTATTCCTGACTTATCTTCCAAGGTAATAAAGCAAAACGTTCCTCATGCATAAGCTTATGGGAGAGGTATTTGCCGGAGGGGTAACAGTAATAACCACTGTATTGCTACGCGTTTATTCATGTACTCTCTCAGTA
>JAZGTK010004067.1:0-25499 GCA_036877625.1 Ambastaia sidthimunki
TTATTTTGTGGAAAACAGACATGGATTCCAGGCATATGATTGAAGTCTGGAAAACAGCTAGCACAGTAGCAGATAAAAACAGATAATGAACAAGCCACATGTGGTACAGTATATGTACGTTTTTCAACAGCCCCAAAGTCTCCTACAAAGTTTAGTTTCATCTATCCCACAGCTGACCTGCTTGTTCCTCCACAGCTGTTCAATTAGCCCCCTATCCTAATGCCCCACCCACGCCGGAGATGCTTGGTCGAGACAGTCATCTTCCTGTTGGCTCTGTACAGCCCAGGACACCGGCCAACTGACCAGCCGGTGACCGCACCAACCACGGGACCCTGCGAAAGATTAATAATTCCGCTAACACGTCAGGACTGAAATCCGGAGGCTAATTACAAAAGCAATTTGATATGGTTAACAAAGACTGGGCGGAGGATAAAGGACTGTCCTTCCAGGTCAGAGACTTTCCACCGAGCCCAACGGAGAGAATTTCAGGGCCAGATGTTCAATTACGGTTGACGCTCTTGTGCTGTGCATTTAGACGAGGTCGCTCTCAAACCCCTCTGTGTGTTTGAGTTCGGGTTAACACAAAGCTTTCAGAGTCATCCTCTGTCACGTTTTTCACCTTGCTTGATTTTCCTGTGACCTCTGACCCCTGCGCCACCTTGGTCTCATTGATAAGTGACCAGGTCTACTAATGTCGGTTTGGTTATTCATTAGCATGAATAGTGTAGCTCAGTGCAGGGGTGTTTCTGTGGTGACCTGCTGCCTTAAGAAGACAGTTGTAATATGTTTCTCCTCTTCTGTTTGCTTCTGCACAGCATAACATAACATAACATGTTGAAAGTTCAACCCTGAGAAACCATTTGTCGTCTTGAAATGTTCTGCGGTCTTTGTCTGGAGTTTTATTTGAAGAATATAAATTAAAGAGGATAAAACCATAAAGCAAATCACAGACATAACACAATTTTTCCTCCGGTTTACCGCAGCAACCTATAGATAAAAGATATTGCTTGTTACCCAGCAGAACCGATCACATCTCTGAGGTATTTGTAGGGTTTTTATTTGTTTTTCTAAAGTTGGTGGAGTTCTGGTATTTTGGAACATTGAAGATTATGGAAAATCATAGTATGTGTGGGACGTCAGTTTTTAAACATTAGCCATTTATGCTCAATTTGTAATGACTGACATTTTGCTGCTAAAACTTTTAATGTATATCTGTATTTTGTACATCTATATCTAGTCCACAAATTATATTGCAATTCAAACCCATCGTTTGAGGCAGTCGGTGCCACGTTTCAGAAACAGGACCCTCGGTTTGAGAGAGTGGATGGAGGAGCTCCCTCAGTCCACAGAGAAGGGAAACCGCGCTCCAGTCGGTCTGTATTGGGCGCACAAGACGGGCCGGGGCAGAGCAAACCATCTGAAAGGCATTAACTATAATCAGTGACTGGGTTTCTTGGTTTCTTTAAAGCGAGGATGTACGTGGCGCTCCGCAGGCATGCAGAGAAGACTGTGGGTAGGGTAGCCGTGACGTCGAGGTCTTTGAATGCGTGGGGTGGTTTAGACCACCGGTGGAAGCCCTCCAGACTGCGAGCTCTGGTTTGGAAGCTCAGGCTGTGATGGATGGGGTGTCTGTCGTGTAGCATAGCTGCAGCTCGCAATTACTGTGGAGCGCGCTCACCGCTGGAAGAGTTGAGCGGATTTTAGCAGCATTAGCATAGTGCTAGCCTGAAGTGGGTTCTCGAATCAGAGCAAACTGTGGAAAACAGGAGCTTACTTGAGTCTCCAGAAGTAATTCTGGTTCGCCCTGAACCTCAACAAGAAATAGAAAAGCTTGAAAAGATAGGCTTCTTCACTTAAAAAAACAGTGAATTTGAGAAAGGGAAAATAGAAAGAAAACGTTGAAAAAACACTGAATATGTATTATCATGGAATTTATTTTGGAATAATAATAAATAGCAGGGAAAATAAAGCTAAACTTGAAAAAGATTTTTAATGTCAGTTGCACTACCTTCTGCTAGAAGCTAATTTCATGAAGGCTTATAGACCGGCCAGTTATGGTGTTTCTCGTTCTTCTGAGACTCATATAATATTTGATGTGGTTCAGGGTTTGATAAATAGACATTTCTCCCAAGGAACAAAGAACAGACGAGCGACTCTAAATGCGTCTGAGACTGATTCAGACTGACTTAAATTGAATCTCCGCTGTTAACCGAGGCCGCTTATTCTTCCAGCTCTTTAAATTATTCATCTGCCACATATTAGTTTATATACACCGGCTGCTTGTGTGCACATGTGTGTGTATAATGTACAATATAGATTCTGTATTATAAATCAGGTGGGAGTTTTTATGAAACCAGTCGACTTGGGAAGCCTAAGGCTACATTGTGATCAAATATAATGTTCTGGATTTGATTTATGAAATTAAATCTGGATTGAATGTCCAGGAATGATACAGTAATTGAGATAAACTGGTAACTGTCACCATACTGCTAATTAAAAGTAGTCCATCTTATTTCTCATTTACAGTCAACAATGTGCGTCAATATCTGTTATAAATATGAAAGAGTGGCATTATTTATCATACAAATAGGACATTGTCTTTGACAAGACAGAGAGATTCAGAATTATTGCTATTGCTCGTACTTAGGGTTAAGGATTTAAACACACCTCCAGGTCTAACTTCTAAATTTGTGATTATTTTTTCAGATTCGAACCCAGACCTTAGCGTTGCCAGCATCATGGGTTATATTGATTCCCACAGATTTACACTGAGGTCTAAGCCGTATCAGGGGATCAGGATATTGTTGAATCTGGACCAGTAAGTGTTTACCTACAGTAGCATTGTCTAATGGAAGTGAGTTTTGCACAAGCAATTTTCTTCAGAACTATTATAATGCTGTTTATGTTGTTACCTATCGCACATACCCAGTTTCATGTAGTTCAGGTCTCTGTAGTGTACATCACTGTCTGTTTTTCTTTCTGTAGTCAGTTGGCTTTACTTCTCCAAGTGTTCTTTTATCAGCTTAACCCAGCTGGTCTCAGCTCCCTTCTGTGGAGAAAACATCAAACCTGTGGAAAAGTGGCTCACTGCTCTCTGTGTGCGCTCGAGACAGTTATTAAAGGGGAGAGAGAGCCCATGCGTGGTCCTTTCCATTAGCCAAGATGGGCTTAACTCTGTAGCCTGTGGCATCTTCAGCCATCTCATCCTGGTTCCACCTTCATGCATCTGTTCAGCAGAACCTACAGAACCTCGGTAAAAAAGTATATTTCAGTTGTGAGTTGTGACAATTTACAATAATAATTTTTTTTTGTGACAATAATAATTTTAGGTCGTAAGAATGTTTTCCATTAAGTAACAGAAATGCTAAAGTTAATTTTAAAAAGTTCTAGGAACATTCAAAACATCCAGTTTTTTAGATCTTATATGAACGTTGTGGCTTGGTTCAAAAACAAACAACACAACCTAAACAGTCTGGTTGTGGTTCTGTATGAAAACCTACAGTACTTCCTGTCTCCTACACTCACACATACAAGGGTCTTAACGTTTGCGACCACTAGCTTCTATTTATATTAAATGCAACAATTGTTTTTTTATTTCCAGTTATATTTTCAGCATTTAAAGTAACAGAATTTCTCTGTATTTGGTTTCTCAGTGTTTTTCCATGGACTCCAGGTTTGTTCAGAACCTGATGATCCGTGTTGTCCCGTGTGATTTGAGAATGTTTCAAAGAGGATCTTGTGTGCTTCGGTGGAATCAAAGAATCCGACCTTTCCGAACAAAGCAATTTACATGATAAATGTCAGAACTTTGCTTTTTTAATTAGTGACCTAGAAATATTGCAGATTCGCAAATATTTATTCATTATTCGTTTAACATCATTCTTTACTTTATTAAATTTTACATTTTAGTTTTTTCCACATTTTTAAAAATGGTTTAGATTGTGTGTCAATATGGTCTCCACAGTGTATTTACAACCACAATGGGGTTATTCTTGATTTAGGGTTAAATGCAAAGATGCTTTTACTATATGTAAATGCTGCACTCATAGGACACATTGAAATTCACATGTGCACACACTTTCTCTGACTGTCTCGCATATTTTATAGTGTTGTTTGCTCTTCCATCTTCCCAAATTAAACATTAGCAGAAGCCTCTTTAGATAAAGTCTGTCTGCTGTGTGTGTGTGCTTGTGTATGTGTTTGTGCGTGTGTTTGTGTGTGTGAAATGGGAGGTGGCCTGGTGTGTGAGATGGGAGGCAGCCTTGTGTGTGTGTGTGTTTTTGTGTATGTATGTGTGCATGTGTGTGTGTGCATGTGTGTGTGTGTTTGAGATAGGAGGCAGCCTGGTGTGTGTGTTTTTGTGTATGTATGTGTTTTTGTGTGTGTGTGTGTGTGTGTGTGCATGTGTGTGTGTTTGAGATAGGAGGCAGCCTGGTGTGTGTATGTGTGTGCGTGTGTTTTTGTGTGTGTGTGTGTGTGTGTGTGTGTGTGTGTGTGTGTGTGTGTGTGTGAGATGGGAGGCGGCCTGCTCCCGTCCCCAGTCAACAAGTTAATTAAAGAATGATTAACAGTGCTTCTGAGGAGGACACAGTTAATAAAAAGGAGGAAGATATCGTCCAAGTATATTTTATCTCTATTTAAATATCTCTAAAGCTGAAGATGATTTATAATTAAAGTTTTGATTCATAGCTGAGGTCGGAGTTCGAAAAAGCAGAGCTAAATCACAAAGTTAGATTAGCTCTAAATTTGGCGCGTGTGGAACAGGTTAATTCATTTAATTTCATTTGGAAATAATGTGTTACAGCTTCAGCACTGCATTAAACCAACCAGCATTTGTCTTAAAAGTAACAAAAACTCATTTTTCATGGTGAGGGCACAAAGTATCACAAGCAAACCCAGCTAACAGGGAACGTTCTCAGAACATTGGCTAATGTTATCTTAAAGTTCTGTCAAAGTCATCAGAAGAGTTCTTGCAATCACGTTAGTAGTAAGTTTTTTCACATTATGTACCAAAATCATTCTTTACATGATTACAAGTTACATGAATTTGAACGTTCTTATAACTAAACTAGAATGTTTAAAAAACTGGATGTTTTAAACGTTTCTGTAACTTTGAATATAACTTCTTTTACGTTTGATATTACTTAATGGAAACATTAGAGAAGCATTCTTACAACCTACAATTGTTAGCTGGGAAGTTTGGTAGATGGTAGTCAGATGGTAATCCCATGAAATTAGTTTGAATGCATCTTAATGAGATAAACCCGCTTCTCTGAGACTCCATTTGGTCTCACATGGCTGGACATTAACACATCTGCTCGCTAATCTAGCCTTCAAATTGAAAGTGAACAGGCTAATGACACATCACAGAGAACTGTGGGATTCTGCAGGCTGTCGTGCGTGCCGGCGCGTGGGCTTCAAAGTGGCCCATGCGCACATCAAACGTTCTTTTGAAGTGGAACGCGATAAGTCGAAAAAGGATCAAATTGTGATAGAGCAGAGCAATAGAGCGTTAGCATAGGGTGGCTGTGGGCCTCAGGGCATAAACTGGCACCATGGACCGCGTGGCACTCAGGCTAAAGGGTTTTGAACTGATGATCAGGGTTCATTGAAGGATTCTTGGCTCCACAGTTTAATGGATTTATAATCTGGACTAAAAAATGCGTTTGGCACGGCCTCAGTAGGGCCAGTGAACTTTGAATGTGGTTCCATTTGTCAAACAAATCCCCTTTTTTGGTAAAACATAAGGGTTTTCTCTTTCCCCTTTTTAAAACTGTATTTCATATTTTCAGCTGACGGGTTGTGGTGTCTCTGTGAACTTTTCACCAGTGTTCTGAGATGGAAACCGTTTGCAGTAAATAGCAGACTTTGTTTTGCTAAGGCTAGTTGCCTGGCTAGCATTGTGTCTGTTTTAAATGGATACACTTTTGTGTAATCGAACAAATTTACTGTTTGAATTGAAACTTACTGACCCTTTTATCATTGTTTACATTGTTTACTGCTGTTCACAGGCACAGTGGTTTCCTTGGTAACCAAGTACATAAACTTTTTATTTTAACTTTATTAGAAGTGAAAGTGTTGATCGTTGTGAGGGATAGTTGTAATTGGTTAATAAAGTTGATTTAATTTTCACACAATGAATTTTACAATTTGATTACTATTTCTCTAGATTAGCAATTTTCTAAATTGAAAAATGTTTTTGTGATGGATTTTCATATTTTAATATTGAAAGTGTCAATCTGAGACGAGTACAATATATTCAGAGTTTATAAATGAGTTTTGGTGTTAGGTGTTGAGTGTGAATATTAGGGATTTGGTTTTGAACAGGTGGGTAAAGATTTCACCCGTCTTTTCTGAGGCCGAAAAATTCAAATTCCAAAACACCAAAAGCTCAACAATACAGTGAAATGATTTTTTTGCATTGTCTATGTTTAATGCATGATGCTAAATTAGTTTTGCTCTTCTGAAATAAATCCCCGAGCTATGAAAGATATTAAAATAGTGGCAAAAATCATATTTTTAGTCCAGATGGGTCCTGGTGTGTGCAATATTGCCAAGCTCATGGTAATATGGTTGTATACTCAATAAAGCTCAATGTGATTTAATGATAAGAGGCAGTTCGTATTGAATGGCTGACCCTTCTTATTCTCTGAGGTTAGTTAAACAGCCCCACACCCAACAGACAAACACGCACACACATATTTAAGTTTGCACTGGGTCTTTATATCTTAATGAATATTCATTTGTGACAGAAGCCTAGAGGAAGTGACCTGGTCTTTTCCCAGATGGAGCGAGACAAAGCAACGGGTTTATCAGTGCATGTTTGGACTCTCCAGGCATAATGTTTCATTATTTTGCACACTATGTAAATATATGAGCTTTTGTCACCGGCTAAATCAAGCTACATTCGTCTTTGCCGGCGTGCCTGCGAGCTGTTTGCCATTGTTGTTTCATTAGTATCTGAACGTAACACGCTGGTCTCGTGAAATGTCATTTTGGTGGGCAATGAACAGGGTGGGATATGAACTGCTCTCGTGTAAGTACATATGAGAACAATAGACGTTTGTAAAATGTATTTAATCTTGTAAAAGGCAGGCTGGAATCTCAATGCATTGCCGTTAATTAAATGGATAGTTTGGCCCAGTTGAAGCACAGTTGCATTGTTCTGTCTCCAAACGGCCAGCAGATATTGATGTCCATTGTCTCACTGTCTTTGAAGCATTTCTGTTTGGGGAGACCAATACACCAACGAGATCCTTACATTACATGCCTCCTATGGGTACTTCATTTGCACATATTCAAACAGTGTGCTGAGCCACTCGTTTATCCAAACAATGGCTCACATCTATTTCCACAAACAAGACCTTTATTTGCTGTTCACTCACTTTGGGTTTTTCTTAAAGGGATAGTTTACCTGGAAATGAAAAGTCTGTATCTTGTATGATTTCTGTGGAGCACAAAACACTTTGCTGGTCTGTATTTTTCGTGTAATTACATCGGATGGTTACTGAAGCTTTCGTTCTTCCAAAAAGCACAATAAAAGTATCAAAGATGTTCGTACGACTCAAACGCTGTATTCCAGCCTTTTGAAGGTGTGCAATTTCTTTGTGTGAAATTTTAGTTTTTTTTTGGCATTCGTTGTGGAGGCAAAAACAATGTTTCACATTCATCTGAGCTGCTTTACAGTCACACAATTTGTAATCTCTGTTCTACACGATTTCTTTTTGTTTCAGAGATGAAATAAGCAGCAGGTTTTGAGGACCGTGAGGGTGAGTAAAGGATGACAGAATTTTCGTGTTTGGGTGAACTGTCCCTTTAATTGCTGTTGTTCAGTGAGTCATGGGCTGTTGCTAGCCGTGTGTCAGGCGATTTGGTGCGATATCGCAGAGTGCCGTCGAACGAAACGAACGCCTCTACTCTGGCTTGTAAATGGGGCCCTATTGTCCCATCCGTAATGACTTCATTCATGCGCTTATGAAATCCATTTCCCTTTGGATCAATGTGGTTTAATGTCGCTCGGCTCTTTCGCCGCCTCTCGCGATGTGGGACTGTATTAATAACTGTATCGACTGCATTGATTTCTATTGGCAGACGGGGTGTTGAACCACAGAGGGACCCGTCTTTGCCTGCGAACGCGGCCTGTTACTTGCAGGCCTCTAAATCAAATGACATCTCATTAGAGTCGACAGACTTCTGCTAACAGATTGTTGGGAGCCATAAAAATGGGAACGTGATCAGTTGGGAATGAGGAAAAGGTGGATTGTCATTTTGCATAGTCGCAATGCCCCTTTCCTGCTGTTGTTTTGTGCTCCTAATGGGGTTTTAACAGTGACGTGGATTGTTTTAATGAGTTAAAAATACTTTCTTCTATTGCAGTATAAAAGTGAAGTGTATCATTTCCAAACCACATTTCTAATCTGTTTGTTTGAGTGGCCAGACTGGACCAAAGGTATCGACATTGGTAGCATACTGTGTGTGTAGTTGCAACACCTTTCAGCCAATAAAATTATACATCTTATTTTCTGACATTGCAAAACTTTGCTTTTACCAGAAGTAATGATGTTCTGCTCGCTGTATACATAACGTTGTCTATGAAAATACTATATGTACTGCAGTATCACATTCATAGCATGTATTGTGTATTTGACATACAATATTATGATAAAAATAAATAAATTCTATTATCAGTTTCTAAACGTTTGTCAATCTGTTTGAATAAAAGAATTTAGGCCTCATTCTGATAATTATCTACAGCCTGATCTTTGATCTGGTTTCTGATTGGCTGAGGTGAATATTATGATGACTATACCGTGAGACTACAGTGGCTTCATGTGACCTCTGCTACTCACAATATGTAAAAATAATTGAATAATCTCTTTTCTTTTTCTCTCCCTGTGCTGTCTGCTGTGTGCTGCCCATCTCTGCTCTCATTAAGGTAAGTCACATTTTCTCCTCCGTGATCTGTGATCGTTCCTGAATGCTTATGGCACCATTACCACAAACGCCTGCAGAATGTCGCATGCATGCTCTCCTGCTCTTTTTGCCTCTGTTTAATTTAGCCTCCGTTGGTTGCCAATACTAAGGGTCAATTCGCCCTGCCCCCGTGTCTCCAGGAGGCAGGCGCTGATATCGGGGGCTAATCTTTGGCTGGGGATATCGGCTAAATGAACAATTTGAGATGCAGGCCAAGGCCCTGGCTGGTAATGAGACCTTAATGACATTTGGGGCTGCCTGTGTTTTTGGTAATGTGGCTAAGCAATGCGCCAGGGGCTGGTGTGATGACCTTATATGCGTGGTTCATTCTTTCATATAGGGTGTGTGTGTGTGTGTTTGTTTGGTGTGTGTGTGTGTGTGTGTGTAGACACCACTACATGCTGTGTTATTGCTCTCTGATCAAGATTTATTGACTGGGCTCGTCCCGAGCTTTAGTGTCGACATAAAATCAGCTAGCTGGAGTAAAATAATCAACATAATTTTTCATTTACTAAATAAATCTTTTGTGAATTCATGCATTTTTTAATTGTGTTTATGTATTCCTGATTGAAATAGGGAAAGGCTTTTTTTATCATATGTCACTGATGTTTAGTATTATTGCGTGTTGATGTCAGAGTTTGTGTATGTGTATATAGGCTCTTCAAAATCTTTATATTGATTTAAAGCAGAATGTAAACAGCAAGTTCTGAAAACCGGTATTATAGTGCTTTGATTGACAGGTGAGGAGAGGAGTTTTTGCTATTGCTCAATATGCATCATGACAGATACATGTTTATACTATATCACATGTTTTCAGCATCTGCTGAATGTGATTTAAGTGATACGATCACAAAACCCTTTTGAATCCTGTTTAGATATGTTTTTAGTGATGTCCACTTGTGATCTGATCATCGGATGTTAGCACCAGATTTAATCAGGGTTAATCCCAGCTAACAATTTTAGGTTGAAATAACATTTCTTTAACGTTTCCATTACAGCACAAAATTGTTAAAAATGTTATTTTAAATTGTTCTGAGATGTTCTGAGATTTTATTAACGTTAATGCTTAGTTATAAAAACTTTTTAATTCTGTAACGTTCCACTAACTTAAGAACAGCGTTTTTATATGCATGACATGTTAAAAAGCATTTTACTAATGTTACGGCAGGAATGGTTTTGATAACTTTAAAAGAACTTTTAAAGAACACTCTGAGAACGTTTTCTGTTAGCTGGGATATGGCCTTCATTGGTCTTCATTCGATTGTCCGGCTGTCTCTCAGATCTGCTGAAGGCAGCAGTATAGGAGAACTCATTTTCCAGTTAAATTGTTATTAGATTTGTAACGGAGGTCTGATGATCCACTTCCATGTCGGGCTCTCATCTGTTAGCAAGTGGCACTTTGTAAATTCCTTAGTGACTCTTTCGAATTGAAGGCATCGGTTATGATGTGGTCTGCAGCGTAGCAATAAATCCTAACGCCATAGAGATACAGACGCCTGTGTCGATGGTTAGCTGCGTCGCTTCTAATTCGTAGAGAAGCCATAATTTCTCTCTCTCTACGGAGAAAGACAGTTTGTTTCTGTCAAATAGTCGCCATGCAAATGGCGTTAAGAATGATAGCCAAGCCTGCGGCGTTTCAGTTTGTTCTTATAAACCAACACTAACTGCGCTACGTACGTCCAGTCACGCATGCTATAAACGAAGGCGTGTATCGCATGTTATCTTTCATACGGTCATTTTGATAAATGACTCTTTTGTATCTGGTAATGTGACGTGAAATTAATGTGTTGCCCAGTTGCATCTTTCAATTTGTCCCGTCCAAACTTGGCCAGTGTGTGTTTTGCATGCTCTGTGCTTGAATGCAGTCAAATCCTAAACGCTTCAGAGGGTTGTGGTAAAAACATTGGCTCCGCTTATTACGTTAACAGTACACTAATCCTTATCCAATCTCACCCAGGCCTAGAGGAGTGGTTACCGTAATAGATGTGATGAATTGAACAGGAAGGAGGTCATGGTTGCTTGGGTCTGTGGAGATCCCATGATAACTCGTTTCGAGACTTGGATGTTCTTCAGAAGGAGCTAAAGGGGAGGTGTAGTCTGACCCTGTAGATCACGGTCCTTCTTGTAATGTACTCAAGGGTCTTCCATCTGAACCAATTACTGCCACTCGGGTTGTGTTGGCTTTCCTGTGCACAGGTATGGGTCAGGACCTTCTCTGTTCTGTAGACCTTAGCCATGTTTCAAAGAGCTATCAGAATCAAAGGAAGGAGGCCATATTACTTCCTGGGCTGTTACCTTATTCAGAGGCACTTTTAGTTTCTGTTTTTGGAACTTATTTCTGGAAGGTAGAGTATTCTTATCAAATTTTCATATAGTTGGAAATTCCATCAAGCATCCAGCTCGATATAGCTGCGTTGTGATGTTATTCCAAGGTCACTAAATATTCCATTATGGCAGACAAACTTTGCATCACGGAATTTCAATATTCCGTAGGTGTCGTTTTCCCCCTGCTCCTTGCATAAAAACTCTGTAAATGGCCTGTTTTGCTTGATCTAAATAGCGAGAGGCAGATTACACTATCGGCTGTGCGAGCAGCGTGCTGGGTTTGTAGTGAAATAAGTACTTTAGATAATGACGGTAGTCAGGCGGTCTCTTGCTGGGCGTGCATGTTGTAGCGCTAGCTTCGCTAATCTGATCACCTGCGTCAGCCTCACCTCGGGTCACGCGCACGTTCACGCCTGACGCATCACAACGCAACAATCTACCACTCGCTGTGTAATTACTGTCTCTCTTCCGCGTTGTTTTGGCTCGATCATGCTAATCCGAGCTTTCACACTGTTTCATATTACATATTTAGAAAAAAAAAGATGGATTTGTTTGCACAAGGGAAGGTTTACTTGTGTTACCACAGGCAGCCTCAGGTTAGCAGGTGAATTGAGAAGGTTTTGCACTATAATAGTGAGATTCAAAGCATCCCTGCTAAAACAACAGCTTTAACCTCATTAAGCTGCTTTATTGGTTAGCCAGTCTTCTAGCTTGGACTGGATGAGCTAGTTTGCTGGTTTTAGAGGGGTTGTGGGCTCCTGGGTTGTCCTGTACAGGTGTTCTTGTACTGTAGCTCAATTGGTAGAGCATTGCACCTGCAGTTCAACGGTCGTGGGTTCGAATCCCAGGGAACATTTTAAAAAATGTATATGTTGAATGCACTAACATGGCCTGTAAATGTAAACATATCAACGTCTCTTCAGCTCATGTCATTCCAGTCATTAACTGTCATTAAAACTGAGTGACTTTCATCGCTTTCGCTGTAAATTAATCTCAGTTTTATTCTCTCGAGCGCAGCTGGTGGAATATTCTGGTATAAGTGTGTTCCTCCAGGATTAGCTGTGTCAGCTGTGTCTCCTCATTGAAGTGTCACAGAGAGCTTAGCACTGAGCATCTGGCTGGTCCAATGAAAGCCTTCTGTGATACATGCTCTGTGCTTTTGGTGGGGATGATTTTGGGTGCCATTAAGGCAAAAGAAAGGGAGGAGAACTTCCATAACCTGCCATTTAAATGCAGGACTGCAGGTTCTAATAAGAGAACATCTGAACATGTATTTATGTATGCGTGTGTGTCTGTGTGTACGTATGTATATGTGTGTGTCTGTGTGTATATATATGTGTGTGTGTGTGTGTGTGTATGTATACGTACATGTCTGTGTGTATATGTGTGTGTGTTTGTGTGTGTGTGTGTGTGTGTTTGTGTGTGTGTGTGTGTGTATATATATGTGTGTGTGTGTGTGTATATGTGTGTATATGTGTGTGTGTGTGTGTGTCTGTGTGTATATATGTGTGTGTGTATGTATACGTACATATATGTGTGTGTGTGTGTGTGTGTGTTGTGTGTATGTATATACTTTATTAAAAGATGTTTTTAGTTATATTGTCCAGTCCTTTCTCCCCATTTTTCCATCTCAAAATTGGAAATCCCACAAAAGTGAAGCACATTCCCCTGATGTCATCGCTCATGTCGAGCAGGAAGAGGGATGCGGCTCTTTTACCAGCACACGCTGACCTGAGCCTAGTTAGCGTCATGAAGACTTACAGCCTCACACTTCTCTCTATGTCTCTTTTTCCGGCCCATTTTATGGCTGTATGCCGGACTGCAGGGTCGAGCGATACGCCATTGCTCAGACCAGCTGACATTCTCATCAAAGAGCAATTTGCAGTAGATTTTCTGGAAGTCTATTCTTCCAAACCTGCAGGAAAAAAGCCTCGATGTGAAACGCATTCCAGAGCCACCGGTGATCATTTCTCACAGCTTATATTTTCAATAGATTGTTCTGACTGTAGGGCAGAAGGACATCGTGAGGCGTGTATGAGAATAAGATGTTATGAGTTTTAAGACTTTGGAAATATTTTGGCGCTTTTCACAATGAAGATTTGTTAAGCGGTTTTTGTCACGTGATTTGTTTATGTTTCATTGTGAGAGTTGTTGATTGGAAACTGTTTGGAAATATTGGTAACGTTTCAAGAATGTTACAAGTGTGTTTTTTATGTTTTCCAAGAGCATTTGTATGGTTGAATACAATTAGTGTCTATATAAAATAGCATTGTGCAGTATGTAGTATATTATGCTTAGTGTGGTGATATTTCTGTATGCATAAAATGCCCATATGATCTAATACATTAACTTAAATGTGCAGTTTAGAAGAGCAGAGTGCTCTGTACCGTATCCCACAATGCAATGCTTCTGACTCGACCTTTCTTTCCCACTGATGATATATGTACATGTATTTACACGGCCTGCTGACATTAACATAGTCATTCATTTTGTGGTGCCACTTTGTTCCAGTAGTACAGCAGAAATCTCTCACTTTCATTCACTTTTATTTGAACTCACTGTTATGTAGCCTCATTGTGCAACAGAATTTTTTAATTCTGCAAAAGTACACGGCCTGAAATTAATGAAACGAGTCCATATTCAACAGATGCTGTTTTCAAACTATTTTCAAGAACAACATACTTGTTGTTTAAAGATATAAAACAAGCATGTAGTTCCCTCCCTTTTGGTCCCAGCTGGCTTTGAGAAGTGTGTTAGGGGTGAGTTTTTTAGGATAGATGGAGACAGTTAATCTGTCATATGACAACAGAAGCGGAGTTGGGCGTTAAAAGTCAAACTAATCCTGAGAGTCTTGTGTAAGACACTGCGGACAGACGGAACGTGACTGGGGTCATGTGTAAAACCACACAAACACGCTTACACATACAATGACCAGACCTGGACCGTATTACCTCCAACACTCGAAAAATAATGTGCAAGTGAAACTGAGGCGATCCAGTAAACATGGTCAAACACACACACGGAGACAGGTATTAATTCCCGGACACCGGCAGCCATAATTTACTTTGGGCTTATAGTCTCTCCATCTCTGGACTCCAAATTCCTTTTCTATTATTTGAAATTCCATCTTGGGTGGCTGTGGCCCGAGTCCATGGCCTATAATACAGTTTATTAAAAAAGCTGCCGCGTTTGATCTTT
The DNA here is from genome assembly GCA_036877625.1 of Ambastaia sidthimunki. Lineage (NCBI taxonomy): Eukaryota > Metazoa > Chordata > Actinopteri > Cypriniformes > Botiidae > Ambastaia > Ambastaia sidthimunki. The sequence goes on from JAZGTK010004067.1 coordinate 14,497, forward strand.
CTGGGGGGCACGTGGGGACTGTAACCTGTGTCATCTATAATTCATTGCAGGAATATGCTCTTCTTACCCAGATTAAAGTTTAATAACTCCTGACACAGCCTTGAGTAAATACTCTTTTTGTGTCAGTGAGGTGCACACGCGTGTGTTAGGGGTGGCGGAAACTCGGCGGAGATGCAGGACGGTCTAAGCCTGGCTAAAGCCAACAGAAGCCTGGAATCAGCAGGCCTGCTCTGCTTACTGCTGAAATGTGTTTGCAGCCAGATAAGACTGTGGTGTGAAAGAGAGCGGTGAGGAATGGAGCCCCTATCTGCTGTGGGTCTTATTGTGCATGACATAGATTAGATGAGCAGAAATGTAATACCTTTGGAAAGGAGGTAGTTGGACCTACGGAAGTTTGTGGCTACATTTGTAGGAAAACTGGGAAAGGGAAAGGAGAAGGAGGAATGGTAAATTTTTCCTTTCTACCTTCCTTGTTAGTGTGGATTGCAAGAACCACCATCTGTAGTTGTTTAACTTTATATATATTTATTACTGTTTTGCTCGTACTTGTGCTAAGGGTTTTGTTTATATTAGGTCTGAATATTAAACTTTAGTACGTCATTTATTCTTCACATCAGCTCAGTTTAGTTAAAATCACATTTATTTGCAAATCACAATACATATAGTTTCTAAGCAGCTTTACAGGAAAATGCATGTTTCTATGTTACAAAACCAGTTTCTATGTCTGTCATCAAAGGTGATATCAGAAAAACACAGCTGTAATATAGTACCAAATATCATATATGCATTTAAAAGTAATGTGCTTTTTAAAGCAATGATAATGTGTTGTGATCGTAACAATAACAACAATACAACAAAATATCCCAAATAATCACATTGAAGTGACCCAGGCTTTATCTGGCAACCAGGTGGGCTAGTAAACAACCACCTAAGACCCCCTTAACAGTCACCTAGCAACACCCTAGCCACCTCCCGCCGCACGCCAGCACCACAAAACAAACAGCAAACAGCACTCACATATTAAGCAAACATAACCTACGTTTTAGGTGTAGCGCCTCTCTGTGACTGAAACTCCAAACACACACGAAGGTCTTTGTGATGTTTTGATTATCCTGCCTCTCAACAGCAGCACACAGAGAGAGGTCTGCCGTTATCAGATGCTTTGTCATTGTTGTGATGGCTTGTCATGTTTATTGCTGCCATTTAGCCTGCGAAAACCAAAGGGCAGAGCAAGCCGGGATATAGAGCAGGACTCAGTGGCCGCTACTTACAGCACAATGCATTCTGGGATTGCACCTGTCCATCACAGAGCAAACTCTGCCCTGTAATTACAAGATCTTACTGTTTTCTCATACATTCCACAGTCAAAAAACAGCTCTATCGGTTAATGTGTGTAAACATTTTTTTTTTATCTATTTATTGAAATTATCTCTATCGAACAGATTTTAACTCTTTATTTAATTGTATTGATTAGATAGAGATGAGAATTCACATTCTGTCTATAAGGGTCAGGAATTCGTTTTGAATTCACTTTAATGACCTGATTCACATAACTGATTCACACTATACATGACATTTTATGTGTGTTTAAAATATTTATACACACACATGCATGTGAATATAAATGTATTTATGTATAAATATACTTATGTATATATGCATTCACAGTAAAGCAGGTACAAAATGACCATTTTACTAAGGATGGTACATTACAGCAAAAGAACCTTAAACTAACCCAAAAATTATCCTAAAATTTTGGAAGTGCAGTCATAGTTCAGCACAGCTCAAGCTCTCCGGCAGCCCCTGGCACTCACTCAACTAATTAACCTCACTAATTGGCTATGAGAATAGTAGATTATGGATTGAGAAATCCAGTTTGTCACAGGGATCTCCCCTGATGGAGATGAGTGACAGATCGCAAAACGAAAGAAGGTGGAGGAAGACTCGACAACACAGATAGAAGAGAAAGCAGGGCTAATCTCAAAGGGATGGACCCAAGACGCTCATTTCATTTCTCTGTAATGGCTCTTTGAAATCCCCTCTTTAAACCAGAGGCGTGGAAATGTAGTTCTGTCATTTTACCCCTCGATGAGTTCTCTCTGAGCGGGCTTTATGAGGCGGGCTGCTGTCTAATGACTGCAATTGGCCGGCTGCTTGTAAAACCTGGCCGGGCGGAGACGGGATGGAGTGGGCCTGTTTTTCCTCCTCATCTCCTGCACATATCACCTTGCCAACAAACCGACCAATGGGAGTCCAGGGATTTGCAGTAAATTTGACAGATAACTGACTAGCTTTGTTCTCTGCAGTGATGGATTTACTGTAACGTGCCGTGATAGTATTTCTGTATATACTTCAAACAATATAAGTCAAGCTGACAATAAGTGGTGATGTTAAGCAAATTATTGCTGTTGCTTATACTGTACATAAGGTTATACATAAGGTTGGTGACATAAGACATAATCTAGAGGCCAAAAGTTGATGTTTGGGGACCAAGTGTGTGTGATCAGACAATTGCTAAAGGTTAAAAAAGTGATGTGTGTATTCAAATGAATGTGACTGCTGATATATTCAAATAACACATCCTGTGTGTGTGTGTGTGTGTGTGTGTGTGTGTGTGTGTGTACTGGTATTTCACTACATTATGAGGACTAAATATATATTGATACCAGTAAATTTTGACCTTGTGTCCCTATTAGGAAACAAGCTTATGAATCATACAGAATGATCCATTTTCATAATGTAAAAATAGCAGAAAGTGTTCTGTGATGGTTAGGTTTATATGTAGTGTTAGTTTAGGGGAGTATGTAGAATATACTGATGTACAGTATAAAAACCATTTTATTACCTAATGTCCACATAAAACATGAAAACCTGTGTGTGTGTGTTGTGGGGGTTTAATTTGCTGTACTAATCAACGATGTTGATCCATTTCAGTGTAGTGACTGGATTCGTGCTTCGCATACAGATATGACTAAACCAATGAAACAGCAGTGAGGAAACAGCGTGTCACTTCCTGTTGACCTGGCTGACCCCAGGCAAAACACTACACGGCTATCAGAGGGAAACGCTGCAGAAATGACACCTGAGAGCGAGACAGGCTGACAGATCCAGCTGTTGTTTGATTTATTCAGCGTTTTCTGTTGATTACAGTAGTTGAAGATGCCTGCGTATCAGTCTGAAAATGAGTGAAAGATAATGCAAAATAGCTCTAAAGCAGCATGAGTTATGAGCGAATACATATGTGTGTTTCAGGAAGATACGGTGAAAGGGCCACAGAGAGATGACTGAAACTGATAGAGATGACCTTGCAGAATCAATCTTCCGTCTGTTATTTCTTCTGTCAAGATATTTTGGTCTTTGAAGGCTCTGCGTACCAAATCCTCTAATTTCAAGTCAAACATGCAAAAGTAAATATTTGAAACACCTACAACCAAAACTGTAAGACATAGTTTGAATACAGGTGAGAAAGGACAACTGGTGATGTGAAATACTTTATATATTTGTGTGTATGTTTTTTTTAACTACTATACTGTGTGTGTGTGTGTGTGTGTGTGTGTATATGTGTGTGTGTGGGAGGGTGGGTGTTTAACCATATGTTGGGGATAAATTTGTACCCATAAGTCAGCAAAACCTGACAAGTCTGAGCAAAACCTCCAATTGGGAATGTCCTCATAGTATTTTTTTACTTGTAAACATGCAGAACGTGTTCTGTTAGGGTTAGAGTGTGTGTTATGGTTATATGGTTTTGGTGTGTGTTAGGTTATATTGTTTATAACCTGCTGTATATTAATAAAACAATAGAAGTATTTGAAATGGCACCATTTAGATAGATAAGTAAACGTGTCTGTGTTTAATACGCATATTTCAGGAAAAAAATCCCCCTTTACTTGTATTTACCCTATATAATGTATAGACCATTAATATTTATCGTGTATTTGATTAGACTGATCAGATTATATTTTTACATTTAGGAGTATCTTACCCTATTGAAGCTTGTACTGTTCGTTTGTCTCATGTTGGTGAGAAGCACATTCCAGAAAAAACAATGCTTGATACAGTATTTAAATAGATGTTTCTTAGTCTTGAGTTGTTTTAAAATGGGTGAAAATGTTTTATGTGCAAATACAGAAGTTTTATTATTATTCTGCCATTTACACCAAATGTGACCCAATTCTAAAGTCAGTTCCTCACATGCTCCAGTAGAGGGCGCTGCACTGCTGAGGAATTTCACTAGCTGCCGAACACATGCATCATTTCTTCTGAAATAAAAACTCCACCGTTTCTGTCTGCACTGCAGGGCCGGTGCTGATGGATGGAGTGATGTTTTCACTGCCCTGCGTTCCAGGGGGCTTTGGGAGAGAATGAGGGATTTGTTGTATTTGTAAATGTGCAAGTGGAGAGGGGGTAAAATTCATTTTCTTCTCATGTTTTGGTGCCACTGACCGTTTATGGTCAAGCTGTTAATCAATCTCAGCCTAAGAGAGAGAAAATAATGGGGACACACACGAGATCAGGCCTCTGGGACTCTGGCACCCCCCTCTTGCCCATAAGAGTTTACAGGGTGGAACTGTATATGACCCTCTGAGGTTGGTCATAAACGTAAGACCTTTTGGACTTGTAATAATGTGATAGTGACACAATATCATGCAAAACTCTCTTAGCTCTGGCCTATACAAATATTGTAAAACAAGAATGAGGTTTTATTCAATGCGGTCCTGTTTGAGATGTTATTAGCTTTGGTTAGCTTGCGTTGTATAATTCATTGGGTAACATTCACATTCAAAGTCTTTTTGTAGGACACATCCTCTGCGTTTGAACTTTTCTCCTGCTAAATCGTCCTGGCGAGAAGCCCTGTTAAATTAGAAGTGCTATTTTGAAAATTACCCTTTATCATTTTCTGCAAAGTTAAGCACAAATGTGTGTACGATGACACCGCTGGGTGCAGTACACAGTATTGAGAGGATAATATCACCCTCAAGTCTGAGAAACTGCTGTGATTGTTATTATGTAAAACCACACACACACAGGTTTACTTATTTGTCTAAATGAGGACATTCCATAGACTTCTATAGTTTTTATGAACAGCTAGTTATAAACACTATAACCCAAGCTTAACCCACTCTCTAACCCTAACAGAAAACATTGTATTTCTATAAATCTATAAAACAACAACATTTGTTTACAATTTAACATTTTTACAAATGAAGATGTCCCCAAAAGGAGGTTGTGCTCAGATTTGTCAGGTTTTGCCCATTTTAGGGTACAAATTTGTCCCCAGTATATAGTTACATTAACACACACATACACACACAACACACACTGTCTCAGATCTTGGCAAATGTATTTAAATATGAAATGTTTATTTTTTTTTGTGGAGAGGACTGTTAGATTCATAGGTCGATTCTCACATTAAATGTTAAACTGTGGCTCTATGAAAACATTGCTTTAGGACCCCACTGATGCCATTTTTCTTAAAAGTGTTTGTTTACGTTTAACAGTGTCATTTGTTCTGTCGCGTCTGAAGCTGGAAGAGAAAGTTTACGTGGCTTTTTAGTCAGGATTCTTCTCAAAGCAATTTGCATACGATTATGCAAAAGTCTGAAGTTATGTACCACTTTCTAAAACTCTTTGGTGTCTCATTAATTTTTTTAAAGTCTTCCATACCTAATTAAAACACTGTACTGGTGTCCTTAAGGTGTAAGTTTATTAACTACAGGCTCAGAAATTCTTTAGTTTGTGATTACTGACTTTGTTTACAAGCGACGTGGTTTGTTTTTTATGCTTTTTTAACAGTTTAAATGGGTCACAAACAGAACAGAGTCATGAAATCAATACATCTTTATGTTGTTGTTTATGTTCTGTGTGTATGATTTTTTAATATCCACATTTCTTCCACATCCATCTTACTGCCTGTGGAGGGAGCAGCCGTATCACACGCATCTGTACTTTAAAACTCATGGGAGGAGACGTACGGGTATTTTTCAAAAACACATCCACGACTGTCTCTCCGCACACAGCACGTCGCCAGAATCCCCCTCGGTCGCTGTTGCGTACAGTGCTGTTGCCATAGCAACACCGTTCGTGTTTAAAGAGAGTCATATATTTACTTAATGTTGCCCTCATATCTTCAGCGTGGTCATTAGTCTTCTGAGGGCAACAGACTACAGAATTTACTACCCCCCTAGCCAGGGACTAACAACTTCTAAATGACTTCTTATTTCATACAGTTGTGCTCTCCTTCATTCCTGTCTTTCCTTTGGCAACACACATCTGACAATCTTGCATGTCGGCTTCTGTGAACTTCAGATCTTTCTGTTGAAGGTGATGGACTTCTTAAAATGCTGTACTGTTGTGCTTCTAAGCTCTATGGAGACCTCAAAAAGCTCCTCAAAATCTGCTAGTTAATAAAAGAATTAATTCAAATCAGATAAATTAAGATTTAAATGAAGTTTTATAAGAGGAATTAAGTTTGTTAGCTTTGAGGTCAGCTTTTAAGTGTTTCTCTGTAAAGTGGATAGTCTTCCAGTTGACATTATGGTCCAGACCATTGCGTTGTGGTGCTCATGTAAGACTTGGAGGTTTGATTCTTCTGTTGTCCTTCATTGATACACTTACATTTTATACTATATTTGTCATGATATCAGTCTGACATCATTTTCTAAGGTCTGTGTGTTTCAGAATTCTGATGGAGAACGTGCTGGTCTCATAAACATCTGTAGATTTCCTAATAATGCTCACCGCTTATAGCCGCCCCAAATGTGCATCATGGCATCAGCCGATTTTTGCCATTATACATTCCGATAAGGCTGCGTTTTAGGGCATGATTATATCCTCAGGAAAAAGGCGGGTGGTCTTCTCTGTTTCCACTGCAAACTAATCAGCCCCCCAAAAATTACTTATTGATCTTTGGTTGCAGTGTGCGGAGAGAGATTTAGAGTGGCCAGGTCATGGCAGGAGTGCTGTGTGTGTGTGTGTGTGTTCTGACACATTGTTTGAATATAGACAGACCTTCAGCTTCTATTGTGTCATAAGATCAACTAATATGAATCAATTTCAGCCAAAAGTCTTTAATAATCCTTAACTGAGCTATCTGGTGCGATATAAACTGGGAACGTCCAACCAAGCAGCGATCTTTGACATTTTCTGCTACAGAATCTGTCTTTCACAAGAGTGCAGAGCGTGGAATAGAGTTCATATTTTGCAGTTAGATTTCCAAATAGCTGCATATTTGTATTGCCAACAGAGACCAACCAGAGAACAGCAGAAAATATTAATGATCAGCCCGCAGGCCACAGATCAATACAGTCATTACATTATGTGTACGAGAGGCTTGTTATTGTGATATTAGGAACTGGCGTCTTTGCATGCAGCCTTTCTTTGTTCGTGCAACAGACACGGGGGTGTGATGGGGTGATTTTGAGGGTATGTTATATGTAGACTGTGTTTGGGTCCATACAGTCTCTGTGTCAGGCTCCATTGATCCAGGCTATGGGAGATGAATGGATTAATTACAAGCCGTGTGTGCTCTGGGAATGCAGGCAGCCGGGCAGGAAACGTAACTGAGGGGCTGGGATGGAGAAAAGCCGTTACGGGCAAATTGAACAATTGTTAATGAATGTAGCATCGCCTGTGGCTTCATTGCTGGTTCCCCAGTGTGAAAACTGGGCCATGCCTTCCTCTGCCGCCCCCCCGGGACCGGGCATGAAGGATGGGTGACTCCCCTAAGAGATCCAGGGTCTCCTTCTGATGTTACACAGTAACCAGTGCTTTAAGATACCAGAAATATCAGAACACAGGATTTGGTTTAGTTTAGATTCACTAACCAAAAAGTACTAATGTATACCGCACTGTATATATGAAACATTCAGTACCAACAGTGCTGTTAAAAAAGTCTGCGTTTAAAAACAACCGGCATACAGAATCAAATTAAGCAACAAATTCTTTGGGTTTGGATAAATGTGAAACAGATTCTGCTTGTGTAATTCTGCAGATTCTTGGCTTTGATTATGTTTACACCTCTGTTGAAAAGGTCAGATGTTCTGTAGATACCAGCGCACATACAGTAAGACGCTCTCAGGAACAAACCAGTCATGCTGGGATAACATGGATCATGAGGTTTGAGCAGTCCGTCTCAGCCTGAGCTCATGCTGTCATTTAAAACTGTGGAACATACTAGACAGTAAGAAATTCATGTTTATTTTTTACTTAAAGCTGCAATCCATAACTTTATTTCGCTTAAACATTGCAATAGGCTGTTTCTGAACAAGAACATTACAAATCACTGTTTTAAACGCTCTTCTTACCCCAATTTGAAACTGTAAGCTTATAATAATGATTTAAAATTTGGAATCATTTAACCTCAATGTACATAAAGTATGTAAAGTAACCTGTAATTGTATGTTTTAAACAGAGATGGCTACAGAGAGGCAAAGTTACAGACCGCAGCTTTAAGTAGAAATATTTTTACAAGACTTTTAAATCAACTGTATATCAAAGGAAATTATAGTGGCTAATAATCATGTACTACTGTACTGTGGTGTTTTTTTGCATGGCTTATCACATTTGTTATTGGCTCATACAGAAATAATAATATAAACCCCAAAGTTTATATTTGAACATAATTCTGATGAGTTAATGCATTTAAATGACCTTTAAATATGTAATATGAATTTGCTCACTATTTGAGGCTGATAGCTATGACGACAAACACAATAATTTTGTTTTGGTTCAAATCATACAGCTATAGGGCCATAATAAATAATTTATGATTTAATATGATCAACTATATAGAAATCATACCCTGTAAAATTAAAGTAACAGTAAGTTGCAATATTGCACCTGTGTGACATCTCAGATTAGTTAAATAGCTTCAGGTTCTGTATTAAATCCAGTTATTTTTTTATAGCTCTGGACTCACGTTGTGTTTGCTGCATATTTACTCACAACTGCGCAATAAAGGAACGGGTTTGGACAGGAAGAAATGTGAGCCAGAACCTATTAAACCAGCCCCGATCTAGGTGCCATAAAACAGAAAGAGATGCATAATGAATAATTGAGTTCCAGTGAGTTGTGGGCCTTCTGTTTATCCAATTACGGCACATTAAAAATGAATGATTAATCAGTTATTGCTGTTGGGGACTTTAGGTGCTATGAAAGTGGCTGTCCATCTCCTCCTCCATCCATCTTCATCACTCTGTTTATAAAAGCTGCATTCCACTGCAGTATGCTAGCGACGACACTGTATGCTAGCGACGACACTGTATGCTAGCGACGACACTGTATGCTAGCGACGACACTGTATGCCAGCGACGACACTGCATGCTAGCGACGACACTGTATGCTAGCGACGACACTGTATGCTAGCGATGACACTGTATGCTAGCGACGACACTGTATGCAACGACAACACTGTATGCTAGCGTTGAACTGTATGCTAGCGACGACACTGTATGCTAGTGACGACACTGTATGCTAGCGTTGAACTGTATGCTAGCGACGACACTGTATGCTAGCGATGACACTGTATGCTAGCGATGACACTGTATGCTAAGCTCAGTGGTGACTGCACGTATCTCATGTAAGTTGTTATGGAGTCAAAACATGTTTATTTTTTCTAGCATTTACTCCATGTCTGTTTGATGTGAGACCATCTATATGCTAGTATACATGCTTTTGTCCAGTAGTTAGTAGCAACAAGTAGCAAGTCATGGTGTGTTTTTGTTAGCTGTTTGCTATCTCTTGCTTTCCCAGCCATCAGTTGTTTGAAGGGTGATTGGAATAAGGATTTATATATAATAAGTGGCTTCATGGCTTTTGTCCATGGTACACATTTCCCAGCTAACAGGAACGTACTCAGAACCTTGGTTAATATTATCTAAAAGTTCTTCTAATCAGTTACTTAATGGATACGTTAAGAAAATGTTCTTACAATCTACAGTTGTTTCTGAGTTGCAGGGCGGTGAGATGTCTGAGGTATCCAGTCTGGTTAGTCCGGTCCTTTAGCTAGAGAGATTTTGGGCACATTGTAGCTGGTCCGGCTGTGAGCTCATCTGCCCTATCGGCTAAACCTGTTAAGCACCTGTTTGCATAAATGTAATTGATAAAAATGCATTTAAATGTAATTGACAAAATGCATGCTTTGTGTTTTCTCTTTCACTTATCCAGTTGAACAGCAGTTTAAACCACTCACACTATAAGACTTTGTTGTGAAATGGGAAAAGTTACACATGTTTTCACGCTAGAACACGTATGGTGAGCAGATTTAAGCTGATTTGCTTGCTTGCTTTGTTTGACTGAACATAAACCACACACACACACACACCCTGAAGCCGATTCCAGTCATTACTAAACACACACATACACACACACACATACACACACACGGATCCAGTCCTGATCCCAGACATTCATGCCAACCCAATACATCAGCCCTATTGATTTCCCTGCAAACAAATAAGACTGTTTTCTGTAGCAATGGAAAAAATGCTTTCAGCACTCAGCAGGTCAGAGATGCATCACTGTGACCTTGAGTTAATCGACTTCAGTTCACAAACACTTTTATTTTTTATTTGTGAAAAAGCCGACCCAGTTATCTGCCAGGATATCACTGACATCACCCCGTAACAGCGATGACGGTCCATTTTTTAATTTCTTTCATTCCTTTTGCTTCCACTCCGACAGGGTCCATGAACCCTGTAGGGTTTGTACTGTTAGATGGAGAGATATCTGTCATTTCCACCATCTGATCCCTGCTTTCATTTGATCTGGAGGTGAGCGGTGTTCATGTGTGCTCTGTTACGGAGGTGACCGCTAGGTTTGTTGACACTGAGCACGATGTGATCTGGAATTTCCTGGAACCGCATGAGCTGTTGTCGGTATCAGTGACCTCCTCACCACCTGTGCGCTGCTGTCCTTTATGAGCTGAGCTATTGAAAAGAGAAGAGGGGGTGGATGTTTGATAAATGTGTATATTAAACATTTGATTGAAATGTTGTGATATTTTA